>NW_006497421.1:580484-600843 GCF_000471905.2 Amborella trichopoda
CTTAAACAATCCAATTAAGGCGCACCTCCAAATCGTATCATAACATGTAATTTTGGTGAAAAAGATTATTAGGACTATCTCAAAACCTATTTTCATATCTAATTATAAAATTTTAAATTAAAAAAATGGTTAAAATCGAGTAGATCTATAAACATATGAAAATCTTGAAAATGGATGGTCTAGATAATGTATTGCAAAATGCATTATTTTTTAGGCTGAAAGTCTTTTTTTTTGCCATATTCATGCATCTCGATGTCTAAGTTTTCAACTTTAAAACAACATTTTTCAATGGATTTTTGAGGTGCATCTGTAATTCTACATTTTAAGGTTGGAACTTTATATAAATTTTTTCATATATATATATATAAATTTTCAAACTTTTAAGAGACCTAATCAAGATCCTATGTATAGTTTTCAGATCCATATTGGATCCGAAACCCATGTATAGACTTTGGATCCAGTTTGGATGAACCACTTAACTAGATTTATACTACTGATCTCTTTAACTTGTTCTTGCTGTAACTTGTTTGTGCTCGAGACTTAATTGTCAAAAAAAAAGAAAAAAAAAGAAAAGAAAAAAGAGAGACTCAGGTCGTGTCCAAGTCATTGAAACCTAACCTGAACCAGACCCACCCGGTCAATTGAGCCAGGGTTTAGAAATTAAAAAAAAAAACATTTGTTTTATACTTTTATTATATTATGTATATTTTGCTTAAACACCTGGACTAGGACAGGGTTCGGGTAACCCGCCAACGTGGCCGTTCGACATCACCATATCGCCACCCAACCCAACGCTGAGACCAGGGAATCGCAATACCACTGAAAATAAGGGGTTATTTTGGTCATTTGAATTTTAAAAATTTGGCTCCCTTCCCTTTGATTCTGGCACGACATCTCTGTTTCCACCGGCCATTCCACCGCCTACCTGTAAACGCAACGGCACCATGAAAAAGACTATGGTTTTCGAATTTAGGGTCTCAAAAAACGTCATTCGTCACAATTGGATCGTAGTTTTCCCCAATTCAAATATCATATGAACAAATCAAACAGGTTTTTTAATTATTCTGTGTTTCAGAAGATTTAGAACTGGGAACGGATCATTTTGAGTCTGGAACCTCTGAAAATGGTGGTGTCTGTCTAAAAGTTAATTAGGGTCGATGAGAATTAGGGTTTTTCGTTATACTGTGAATCGGTGGCAGTAAAGATTTGGAAATGGATAATTTGGAGCCTGGATGTGCTGAAAACAATGGCATTTCGGTTGATGAAAGGAGCAGGGCTTCTAATTCTAGGGTTTCTGGTGATGTGGGGGTTAGGGTTGCTGAAAATGAAACTGGCGGCGAGGCTCAGTTTGAAGAGACTTTTCCCGATGCTTTGAAGAACACGCCTTCGAATATTGCAAAGCTTGAAGATGTGATTGAGAACTGCAAGGCTCGGACGAAGTACCTCGCTCAGACAAGGAGCCCTTCTGATGGGGAGGACGTTAGATGGTACTTTTGCAAAGTTCCACTTTCCGAGAATGGTAAGTGTTGCTTTGTAGTTTGGAATGAATTTGGCTGAATTAGGTGTTATTTGAGTGCAGTTGTTGATGAGTTGGTTTTTTATTTTATTTTTACATAAATTGATTGATAGTAAAAATATTTATCTCAAGTTAAATGTGGATAACGAATTAAATTTGCTCTATTTTATTGAATTTAATTAAATTTGCTGTATTATTTGATTCATTGTTTTTCAACAATTGATCTTCTTCGAACGCTTCATTTGGTGAGAGATGGCTCCTATGGTTGAAATCCTTGTGTTTGTCTCCAAAATTGTACTCCATTTGTGTTGCTTGGAATTCAACAATTGTTTGCTTGAAATTCTCTAATAAGATGCCATCCTCTGAGCATATATTGGAGTTAATGAGAATCATGCCCATCTGGCCTTTGCTTAGACACCAGGAACTAGGAATTAACTACTTGTATGCTGCATGTATAAATATTATATGCTTGAATATATTACTATTATTATTTTGCTTAAGTGCAATGGTGTTGAAGGTTGACCTAGAATATTGTATGTTCATGCGCATGTGTACAAAGCATGCGCACATATCTTGGGTGGTTTGGATTTTTTTTTTTCTTTCTGAAGAACATTTTTCTCTGGTTCCATTTCGAACAAATGGTAAGAGGACTCTTACATGTTACTCAAAGTATTCCTAACAAGCTTGAGTGATGCCTATTTATTGATGTTTCCATTTCTATTTTTGCTTTGGTAGGCTACAAATATTCATTAAGAAACGAGGCAAATGGAAACACTGGGAGCAGCAAAATAAACTACAATGACTCGACCTCTTGAACCCAGACTGCAATGTAGAAGTACACGAGTTAGCCAGGCCATTTGCCATCGATTTCCCTTCCCTTTTCACGTTATGATACATTTACAACTTTACTTTTTCAAGTATACCTTAAGGAAAAGCTTTAATTTCTCAAGTCAAGGCAAAAAATCGTTGCAAAAATTCAGTCTAATTTATTGATACGAGCTCTTTGAAGACATACGATATTAAGCTGGCATGCTAGGAGCCTCCTAAAGTTATCAAGGATACCAAGCATATGTCCATCTGAGCCCATGAAGAATCAATCAACCCTTAAAGCTAGTAGATAGCCAGTCCCAATAGCTCATAAAACACGATGCAGTCTTTGCTCTAGCCATGATCCTGGATGGAGCCCATTTTCCTTTTGAAGAACTCTTCTTTAGTCCATCCAGGTGTTTCCCTTTTGAAGCCTGGAATGGCACCATATGGTCCTCAAACATGTCTGCCATCATTAGTCTTTGGTAGGGGTCTAACTAATCGCATCCCCTCTAATGTTTCCTTTGGTGGCTTTTAAAAATTATTTTATCCTTTTTCCTTTATGCCTTCCATCACCACAATAATTCACATATACAGTTTTAATTGACCACTTACCATTTTACAACAAGCTCCTATAGGGGTCAGTGCTAAATACAGGCCTAACAAGTCCAATAATTTATCTTCCATGTGAAGCAACAATGCAGAAGAGATAATCTACTATTTGTTCTGTATCCCGGTAATGACCACGCTCATTAGGAAATTGAATACCTATTTATGGCAAGTGACTCTAGTCTGAATGGTTAGTATTAGGAAGCCCAAAAATGATGGGGTTGATAGGGGGAATCTTTTGTTCCTGTATAAGTTGAAACATTTTTGCTTTTTGCCTAAATGAATTGCTGGAATAATTGCCTGCATATTATCTTTTCAAGATTGATTATTGTATGGTTTGGTTAACTTCTTTCTGAATTTTCTGCAGAGTTAGCAGCCTCGATTCCTCGAACAGAAATTGTGGGAAAGAGTGAATATTTCCGATTTAGTATGAGGGACTCTCTGGCATTAGAAGCTTCTTTCTTGCAGGTTATCACGTTTCACTTGCTTAGGAATTTTATTCACAACACAAGAGTGCTGATTTCACAATCGATTGCATTGGCATTTTGTGATCCTTACGTAGTTGAACATTTTGTTGCCTAGACTCTTACACTTAATGTACTTGTGGTATCATCGTTATGAGTTGTTTTTGTGCCTCGATCTGGATGTTTTTATCAGCATGCTACTTGGGTTGTTCAAGTTTACTTTGTAATAGGACCCAGCCAAAGCATCTTTAACATACTCCAGTGTTCAATACTCAGTTCAGCTTAATTAGAAACTTTTTGAATTTCATTATTGAGTTTCACACTTTCTTGAAAGTTGAAATTCACAATTCTTTGAATTTTAGGATTTGTTTTTGCAACTCCTTTTTTATTCTATAACTCCTTTTTTATTCTCTAGAAGTTTTTTTTTCTCTCTCTTGAATTCTTATTTAATAAGAAATGTTTTGGATGTGGACAACCCTTTTATCTTAGTTATAAGTGGAACTGTTTTAGATGTGGGCTCCCTTTATCTTAGATATGACTGGCACTTTTCTTGCTTACATACACAGAGGGAGGAAGAATTGCTTTCTGCCTGGTGGAAGGAGTATGCAGAATGTAGTGACGGTCCCTCTGGACCCGAATCAAATTCTGCTAAGACGTCAAGTACAACAACAGAAGGCCAAACTAATGCAGACGATGAAGAGAGGGTTGGTGTCCCTGTAAAAGGAGGGCTCTATGAGGTATATCTTCTCTCTAGGTGCTCGTACATGTGAAACTGCATCATCAAGCATTTTTAATCAAATGCTTTCTGGCTTGTTTCATTGTATGCAAATTCTTACTTCATATGATGTTGACATTTTATGCATTGTAAAATGGGGATGTTTCTCTATCTTTTTTTTTTCTTTTGAAACTGATTGTGAGAAACAGGAGAATTTCCTGCCATGGTTTTTGATACGAATATTGGTTCGGTGCATTGGATAGTGAATGTAACGAAACAGTGAATGTTCTATATATTGTACTTTTATTAAAGTAATGAAGCGGGTGTGAACCTTCTCATAAAATGAACTATAACATGCTCATATTATGAATATAATAGTTTTTAAACATTTAATGTGGTGAATGTTCTATATATTGTACTTTTATTAAAGTAATGAAGGGCGTGTGAACCTTCTCATAAAATGAGCTATAAAATGCTCATAATATGAAAGTAATGGTTTTTAAACATTTAATCTGTCTCTTGCTTTCTAATTATTCTTAGTTATGTGATGTTGCTACTTATTCCCATAGGCTTTTTGGCTCTAGCACACCAATTTAATAGTGCGCCTCCACAAATATAAGGGGAACACTTGGTAGTCTTGAACTTTCTATTGTCAATCTCAAATGTTTGACTATCCTCCTTTTGATGGGAGTTGTGATAGTTGTGTAAATTCCAAAGGATATAACAAATTATTTATGAAACATCTTTTACATGTGATGATTGGCTAAGGATATAGGTCATCGTTAGAAATAGAAGATAGCTTGCTTTAAAATATAGCAGTCAATGTTAGCTTGCAAAATATAGTTGTTGAATGTCATTAGTGAGGAGTTTATTGAGATATTCTAACTCAACATTTAGTAATTGTTGTGTTTGTTGTCATTGTTGTGTCATGAAATTGTGTAATGTGGGGATAGAGCTACTCAGTTGAAAGCCATGATGTAGACTGCTTCTCCTCCGTCGTACAATAAGTGGAGGTTGGGTTCCTTGCTCTGGAAGAACTAGGAGTTAGGCTGTAGTTTCATAGCTTTTTGGAGGTCTTTGCTTGTAGAATTCCCATTCTTTTGCGTAAAGTAAATATATCTGTATTAAGTAGTTGTTATGCTTCCACATGCTTGTCTGTCCTGCTTTTTATTATTTGACATAGTCCCATAAAGTATTTCATGCAAAGAGGGAATCAGTGCATCTGACCCTGTGTACATTGTTTTGAGGCTTCTCCTTGTTTGAAAGTTGTCAAGTTGGAGGTTTAGAATTTCATTTTGGATGAAATATTGATTGGTAGTAAGTGACAAAATGCTTGTTCTCAGCATGGTTTTCTCGAAAACAGAGCTCATCCAACGTTTATCTAAGACTCTGTGAGATGTTACGTATGTGGAAGAAGTAAAACTTACTAGCTATAACCTTCGCAATAGAATCACACTCCTGCCTAAGATCTCCAGGTTTGGTTGGATATTAGGAGCCCATGGGTGTTGCAGTTTGTCTCAATTTCGTGCAGTGTTTTAAAATGCGGGATGCGGCCCGATGCGTTGGGGGGGGCCCGATGCGGCAATGCTGCTCGATGCGGGTGGATCACCCCGATGCGGTCAATAGGTATAAAAAAATTCTAAAAAATCTAAAAAAATAGGTTAATGCATAGAAAAAAATATGGAGGTGATTTATGTGATAATAGGTTTCTTCATTAACTCCAAAAGTATCAACTGTCGAAGATTTTGTATCCACTATCCCCTAATAGAAACTAGAAACTTGAAGCTCACTTGATAAAACATTCAACAACTCACAAATTTGTAACCACAAACTTTAAAGTTACAAAATACAAACTAAAAGTCTATGAAGATTTAAGAGTTCAAAAGTCAAGACAAATCATCATCATTTCTCAAGTCTTGAAACCCTCAATTTGTTGTCAAAACTTCGCCAAGACTTTCTCAAATCAATACCCAAAAGAAACAAATCAACAACCAAAGATCAACCAAGATGAAAATCTAAGAATTTCACAAAAATAAATTTCTGCTACTCTTTTTTTTTTTGTGATTGATTTGATGAAATAAAGGCCACGAATGTGGCTGTTTTGGACTGTTTGTGGGGTTTAATACTCCCCCAAACCCTTCCCCCCTTTTTCGGGGCTCAAAAAGTTGAAAACACCCCTTCTCGAGGGTTTTTTTTCTTCTCATCACTCGCTGGCCGCATATGTGGGCTATGCAGGATGCGGCCACATATGCAGAGAGATGCGGCACATATGAATCTTTCCGCATATGCGGGCCATGCAGGATGAGGCCACATATGCATCTCTTCGCTTATGGGGGCGCATCTCTCCAAAGCGCATATGTCGCGATGCGGTGCCCAGCGCATAATGCATTAGGCGGTCGCATATGCGGTGGTACGGCTGCATTTTAAAACCATGATTTTGTGTTTTCTACCTGGTATGTAGCATATAGAATAAAATGGGTAGATATGCATGCACGCGTATGTATTTACTTGTGCAGGTGTGTATTCTTTTTTTAGGGTGGGGTACAAATGTTAAAACTGGAGTAGATTTGGTACTTGCTGTGCTCCTAACCCGGTCAACTTGGTGAATCCCTTAAAGTCCAGAAAGGTAATTCCAGAAAGGTAATTGGAGCTGTTTGAGTCTTAACTGTGGATTGTAAAAAATACAGATGGAAATGAGGGTTTTGCAGGTTATTTGCCCCAGTTTATATCTGAAAGTATTGATGGAGAAAGTTAATTCTGAAAGTGCATTTTACATCTGAAAATATATTTTGAAGGATTTCTTTTGACAAGTCATTGATGAGGTTAAAATGCAATTGATTAAATCTACCCATTTACAGCTGATGACATACTACCAAGTGCACTTTTGAATTGTCATTCACGTTGCATTTTGTCCATTGTATAGACTGGTATGCCTCTAATATATCTCCATTTATAGCATATTATTGGAAGCCTGGATAAGTTTACATTGTCTTCTGGCTGAAGCTTTCATTGAGAGTTGTTTTTGAGGTGCATGTCATTCACTTTATACATATCATTTAGGGTTAGGATTCATGCTAAGCTTACATATTATTTAGGGTTACGGGTTAAAATTCATACTAAGAGTGGAATCAGTGTATCAGGTAATTGTTTTACTCTTGCAAATGTCAAGCTAATGCATGAAAGTTCTTTACTTTAACTGTGTACTTAACTTATAGATTACTGCAGGTGGATTTGGTTAAACGGCACTGTTTCCCAGTTTATTGGCATGGAGAAAATCGGCGTGTCTTAAGAGGTCATTGGTTTGCTCGTAAAGTGGGTCTAGAATGGTTGCCTTTGCGTGAAGATGTTGCTGAGCAGTTGGAATTTGCTTACAGGTGTCAGGTATTGGAAGGAATGGACATGCATTTATGAAGGCTCTATCCTACAACATTGTTCACATGCATACACACTGACAAACATAGATTTCTTTGCTATATTTTTTTTACTATTGTTTATTGTAGCTTTTTTTCCCCCATAACTGCTATTATCATTAGTTCTATCTCTCTTCTTTTAAATCTTTATGGGAGATGATCTTTCAAAAAGAAAAAAATAGAAAGAAAAAGAAAGGAAAATATGATATCTTCCTTTAATGTTGTGCTCATCCCTCTGAAAGGCAGGTCTGATGAGTTCTTCAGATTGTTTTCTTGTCATTTATTCTGAGTTTTATATTGTGAAAATACGTTACATGAGCTAGGTAAGCTCTGTATATTATTTTTTCGTGAATGATGTTTCTTTATAAGCCTAGACTGTCACCCACCTCTATCACAGCTTCTTGGGTCTCAGTGTTGTGGTATGTCTGTTGATTATTTTTAAGGGGATGAAAGAGAAGGGGAGGAGGAGGTTGGAGTGCAGGGGATTTTGGAGGTTCTAGGTTTTGGGTGGAGCCTGAGGGATGAGACATTTTTATGCTGGATGGTCTCTTGGGGAGTTTGAGGGTGTGCTTGTTTCTACTGGGGCGATGAATAGGAGAGAAATTCTCCTGGTGTTCTTTTCTCAATGATTTCTATGGTGCTCCCTGTCCTACCATTTCCTTGACAACATTGGTTTGGAGATTCCCTTAACTTTGGAGGTTGGCAGCATTTTGCTAGCTGTTAGTGACCTAATCCTCATTGGCAGCCATCTTTAGAATAGGGGCTTTCAGTTTCTGGATTTCTGAATAGTGTGCATGGGTTGCGGAAGGTAGAATACCTTTTGTCATAGTGATTTTTCCAACCAGCCTTATGAATTAGGGAGTACTTCTTGAGTCATATCTGGACTGTTTGTGTTACATGAGTCTCTTGTCAATTTGTTAAGTTTGTGGATGGGATGCTATTTTTTGAAGAGTTGTGACCAACTATGGAGCTCTAACCTGAGACTCTTACTGTTTTGTGATGTTTGCGAATGGCTGGCCATGATTATAGAGGTGTTACTTTGTTTGTGGACTTTTTAGGGGAGTGGAAAGAGAGAACCTATGCAATTGATATGGTTAATGCTTTACCCAAAAAAAACCTAAATGTTGAGGAGGGAAGTGTTGATTGTGCAAATTAAGATGACTTTAATCTCTTGGATACTGTTTGATGAGATGTTTAGAGGGGTAAAGGTAGTGGACTTCTGAAAGAGCATTGAACTGGAGTGTTAAGTGCTGTTGAGTCGTATTTGGATGTATTATGAGCTTGTAATCTGACTTGTCTTTTTCCTTCTTATTGGGCCTTTTGTCCCTTTAGCCCATTTAATCTTACTCATTTATCCAGTATGTTAGACAGTCCAACTGTTTCCAAGTGAATTTTTCTGGGTTTTATGTAGTGTTAAAAGCCTCCTCATGTTACTTGGCCCTGTGCATCTCCAATATGATCTTGTTATGTTTTTTTCTCATCCTGCATATGATGTATGGATTTGCCACGACCAGGTTGTTGAACTGCAATCTCCTTGCTTTATTTTCATCACTCGTGCATTATTGCTGCTTCTCACTTTTTGCATTTGTTGTATTTAATTTTTGTTCAACATCTAATGTAGATTTGGGATAACGCATAAAACTTTGATCTCAGATTGATTGACAAGAGATTTACTAGCTAGCAATCAATAACTGTTGTAGGTTTGGCATCGCCGTACCTTTCAACCTTCAGGTCAGTTTGCTGCTCGTGTTGATCTTCAAGGGATGGTCCAGGTCTGTTTATAGCTTGTAACAATGAAGACTAGGTTAATTAGTTGGTTCGAATTTTCTGTACTCACTTTCTCTTTGGTCCATTCAGGGATTGCATGCTCTCTTCACAGGTGAAGATGATACTTGGGAGGCTTGGTTGGGCATTGATACCTCTGGTTTGTCTAGTGTTATTGGTTTTGGAGGAAATGGAATAAAACTAAGACGTGGGTTTGCTCCCTCTGGATCTTTGAAACCAACCCAGGTTGATCTCTCATTTTGTAACTGACCCAGCTTTCAAATTCCATTTCTTAAATTCCTTGAGTTCACTGGTTACAATTCTTCATTTGTGGCTTGTCCTGCCTATTCTATATTCTCTTGTTTGTTGAGATTATGCCTTTCTTGGGATAAGTGTCAGCATGCTTGTTGTGCACAAATAGCTGTTTAACTTGATATTCAGCTTTTGTCAGCATGCTTGTTTGTCCAAAAATAGCTGTTTAACTTGATATTCAGCTTTTGAACATAGAAATTTGTGGTTTAGAGGCATAATCTTTTTTAAATTAAGGGCATATAGAGAAGGCATGCTTCATAGTTTTCTTTTGTTAAGTCATGAACATGGTTGCTAGATGCCGTGTTTTCTTCTTTCAAGTACTTGTTTTCCTTTGAGCATTTCGTACAGATAGCCATAAAATATAGCTCAATATGTTGGAAATTGAAATGCTCCTATGTTAGATAACTTAAATCTATAACTCATCGATTTTAACAATGGGCTTTGTAGGATGAGTTGCGGCAGCGGAAAGAGGAGGAGATGGATGATTACTGTTCTCAGGTTAATAATCCTCCCATCATTTCGCTTTAGTAAACAGGACCTGACATCTCTAATGTATAAGGGCTTCAGGCCTGTTATGTTTTGTAATTTTTTGTGTCATGTATAAGATTATATCTGTGTATTTACTCTGAAATAAAATGCTTTCTCAGTGTTCCATGCAATCTTTACAGGTCCCAGTTCGTCATTTAGTCTTTATGGTTCATGGTATTGGTCAGAGATTGGAGAAAGCTAATTTGGTAGATGATGTTGCCACTTACCGGCATATCACAGCTAGTCTTGCTGAGCGCCATTTAACTTCATATCAACGCAACAAGCAAAGAGTTCTTTTTATTCCATGCCAGGTATGTGGACACAGGTTTTCTTGCTTTATTCGGTGAATGTTTAATTTTTGTACTATCTTATAAAGCGTGGTATATTTGTTCCTCCATCAAACTCTCTTCATAATGCCTCTTTTCTAGATGGCAATAATAAGATTACAGCATAGATTTTTACTTGTTTTATCAATTATCTATTTCCTTTATTAGACGATAATTTAAGAAGAAAAACTTTTCTATTAAAGAGTTACTATATTAGTTCAAAGAAAAACTTTTCTATTAAAGAGTTACTATATTAGTTCAAATAAAAACTTTTCTATTAAAGAGTTACTATATTAGTTCTTAGTTATCTCTTTCTTTAATTAAGAAGAAAAATTAAAAGAGAAAATGGTCATCCTTGTTCCTTAGCTGAGCATCATCATGTCTTCTTCCTTTCTAAATATTTTAATTGGTCCAGAGTTTATTAAACCTCCCCCTCTATTAAACCTCCCCCTCAGGGCTGGCAATGGACCCGGACCCGAAGATTTTTGGGTACGGGTACGGGTACGAGTAGTGGTGGACTCGCCCTGACCCGGGACTTGAAGTTTCCCAGTGTTTTAGAAAACCATCCTTCATTTTATAGTAAACCCCCCCTCATATTACCTTTCCAAATCTTTGGATGTGGGACTAAAGGTTTATTTCAACCCACATAGCAACCACAATTTTCTCTCTCTCTCTCTAACCCCTCCCACCTACGACCCAAAGGAATATGTAGAAAAAAGCCAACTAGCCAATAACCAATAAAAATAATCTTTTTAAGCATGGGAAGGGAGAGGCAGGCCCTGACCAAAAAGTGTGCTCCAAGATCCACGTGTACGGTTGTGATCAGGCATGCAGGCACTTCCCACATGCAAAAGTGGACCTTTCCCAAAAAGTAAGTATTAAGTATAATGGGAGTGGGCAAAAAGTGGACCTTTTCCGCAAAGTATAAAGTGTAAGGAGAGAGAGAGGCTGTTGTCTATTAACATTAGTCCCACATCGATGGGAATTAAAAAAATAAGTAGGTTGAGATCTATAAAAGCAGAGGCATGAGGGTGCTTGAGGCAATGACGTGGCCTATTTTCAAACTTTTTTATTGGCAAGCGTCGGGTACGGGTCCGGGTCGGGTGGGTCCACATAGGCTATCCCGGGTATGGGTACGGGTCCAGCTGGACCCGACCCATACCTGACCCGTTGCTACCCCTATTCCCCCTCTCTCATTAGTTGTCAGAGTGCCATGCATGGGGAGTGGCTTAGTTTGTTCTAAAATGACTATTCTATTCTCCAAGCTGGATTATCATACATGGTACATTGTGAAGATAGTTTAACAAGTAACATACTGTTCTTATCGTTTGTGGTGTGTCATGGGATTGTTCCTATTTTGTATAATTATTGCGTTATGGAGTTGAAGAAGTTGATTTTTAGCGGTCAAGATGTCATTTGTGGTCCAGGATTAACCTTACTGCTGTTGGAATTTATGCCTAGCTCCTTGCGTTTGCCTGGACAAATGATTTCTAAACTCAAACATAAATGAGTATGCAATTTAGCAAATACTAGTGAGATGATCCCCTGAAAATCCATTGATAAATGTGCTTTTGACAGAATGATGGCCTTTAAGAAGGACTTTGTGCCACTGCCAAGCTCTGATCTATATTTTTAAAAAGAAAATGGACCAGATATGCAAGATTCTGGCAGCCAGGGATCTTATTTCTCATAATCAGTTTTCTAGAACAAAAAGCTTCATAAAATCTCACCATATTACACAGTATGAGTGAATATATCAAACTGTGCATTTATCACAGCCTCCTCTGGGATGTTAAAATGGTTATATGATCCTTATTTTACTTCTTATAAGATTTACAGTACATTCTATCTCTATGGACTTCTGGCTGCAGTTATGGCTCCTCTTTCATTCTCATATGCTACAAAAAAGGATGATTCCTGTGGACCGTTACCATTCTGAAGTTTCCACTAGTCTGCCTATGTCCTTGGCATGCTTGCTTCTGATTTTCACATAGATATGCTTAGCTATCTTGACATGGCTCTTAGTGGGTTCCTTTTAATGATGTTTTTCTTTTAAATAATTTGCGATTTTTCTTCCCAACTTTATTTCCTGAAGCTTTCTGACAGGAGAAGCACAAACTATTAGTTATTTTGATTATTGATTATGCATCTTACGTTCATTCATTGTGCACGAGTCATTTTAAAGTCTGGTGCCCTTCTTTACTTTATTAATTTATCGATGTTCATGTATGAAATCATCTTGATTTGTGAGGCAGGTTTTTATATTTTATATTCTTAGGAAGTTCATTTGCTTTGTAGTGGAGGAGGGTTTTAAAGCTAGGCGGTGAAGCAGCTGTCGAGAAAATCACATTGGAAGGGGTCCGGGGTTTGCGTATAATGTTAAGTGCCACTGTTCATGATGTCCTATATTACATGAGTCCCATCTATTGCCAGGACATCATAAATTCGGTACGGTTCATTCCTAATCTTTTTAATTATTTGCTGTTTTGTTTTTTCAGTTTCAGTGAATTCTTCCTCTGTACAACATCATTATTCTGTTTTTCATTCGAGAATAAATTCGGTACAGTTCATCCCCTATAAATTTGTTGTTATATGTTGTTTTGTTTTTTCGGTTTCATTCAATTCTTTCGCTGTACAACTTCAATTATTCTGTTTTCGTTTGTCATCCATTTGTATCTGAAGATGAAATTGACAGGCTGGTATAACAAAGTACTTCTAGTCCAATGAATTTATGTCCTAACTCATGCTGACTCAACTTTGTCGAGAAAGATGGTAATAAAATGAACGTGTAGTAGACTGAGCATGGGGGAGATCGACACTGAATGGCTGACCAAGTTGTTCAACAAGGTGTTGAGAACAAAGAAAATATCAGACAAATAGAGAAAAAGTACTGTGGTACCCATTTATAAGAACAAAGGAGACATATGGAATTGTGTGAACTATTGAGGGAGGAATGTGTGGAAGAATCGTTGAAAAAATTTAAAGATGGCATATATGAGACAATCTAACAAGTTGGATGGTTATTTTGCAATATGATCAAACCAAGTTGGCAAATTTGACATAGACAGAAAGGAAGGTGGCATAATTGGGGTTTTCCCATTTTAACATTCTAAACTCCTGTATAACTCGATGTCTGGGATATGTGCAGCTTGTCATGTGAATTTTATTTGTTTTACTCTGAACTATGAGGACTTCCATCAATTCTTTTCATATGATTGGTGTCCTCTTGGTTGCTCTTTGCATCGTCTCTAAGTTTCCTGTTTGCTGATAACAATGTTTCTTTCTTTGTAGGTCTCTAACCAATTAAACAGATTATATTCAAAGTTTATTAAGCGGAATCCAGGTTATGACGGGAAGGTATTTATTTAAAATGCCTGTTCGTTTCTTTGCTTCAAAAATTCCGATTTATTTATGAACATGTGTTAATATTCTCAAATTTGTGCAGGTTTCAATTTACGGCCATTCATTGGGTAGTGTTCTCTCCTATGATATTCTTTGCCATCAAGAGAGTTTGTCCTCCCCATTTCCAATGGAGTATATTTCCAATGCGTCAGTAGAAAATGAAGGCTTACCAGCTGATGCTTCTAATCAAGCAGCTCAATTCAGTAACATGTTAAATTTAGATGAAACAACTGGCATAGGAAATGATGGAAGGTTGTCGGAGACGATAGATTCTGCAAATAGGGAGGATAATCCTAGTTCACTCCCAGAATCCTTTGTTAACCTTGAGGGGGATTCGACTTTGTTTTCTGCTCATTCAGAGTCTTCTCTGACATTAGATGTAGGATCAGGTTTGCCTGGGTCTTGTGGATCACATCCTGAAATAGAAGAGAATTTTCATGTTTCTAGGCAACAGACTCTGGATACAGAGCAACAGAATGTTGCGTCCTTGTTGGAGGAAGACACCCTAGAGAATGTAGAGGGTATGGGTGATATGAGCGATCGATCGGCCAAAGTTCTGTGCACAAAGTTGGTTGATAGACCTGAGGACAATGGTGATAAGGACAAATTAATGGCCATGTTGAAAGATGAGGTAATTAATGACCTATAACTACCTGTATTGCCATGAAAACTGAGCTACCTTCCTAGTTGTATTTTCTGAGTGCAATTTTGTCCATGCGGGTCTTATTTTTGGAATTTTCTACACATGCATTTTAGAACGCCATCCTTTTAGTAAAAAGTATATGTGTTTGATTGAGACATAGTTGTTGTTTGATTGAGACATAGTTGTTGGAGGAGGGAGCGGGAGCGGGATCTGTTTGGGGAATGCTGAACTGCCACAGGGTGAAAGCTCCCTGGGGTTGGGATTGGCATCCGTACGTTCAACAAGTTGAGGAGCTAGATTCTAGGATACCTGGAAGTGAGATCCCATGTCATTGTGCTCGAGGTTTTGACTTGGAGGGATCTAAGCTCAACTATACATAAAATTAATAGTATATGATAATCGGGCCAACGCCTGTCTGATCCATTATATACAGCTTAGCTTATCACCAATGCCATAGTTATAATACTTCAATTTAGTGCAATAATGCAATTTAACAATATCATAAATTAACTTACTATGATATTAAGCTGTAATTTTTTAATATCATAATTCTAGTATACTACAATGTGATAGGCAACTCAAATTTAACATATTCTAAAGAAATAAATCTATAATACCAAGGAGAGGAGCAGTGTTGTAATTAATAGTATAGCTCATCTCCTTGGAGGGATACTACAAGCATGTTGACGGAGATCCTGTTTATTGGGAGCGAGATGTCTATTTCTTTAAACCCAACACCCTCTAAGATCCCTTAGAGGAACTGTGTGATCAAGTTTCTAAGGTGCAACTGTGGACTTATCCCTAAGGTTCCTACAAACATTGATTGAGATATTGGCACCGCTTCACAAGAACCTGGACATGGTGAAGAGTGTAAATGGTGAAAAACAAAACATTTGTTAGGCTAGAAAACAAAATTTAGGGAGATAATAAACACGTTCGTATTGTGGTAAAATATCCCATAAAGCTCAGCTGCATTCATTCATCAGTGGTTTTCTTTTTACTAAATCAATGTACCTTTCCTACTATATTTGTGTACAGTCGTGTGTTTGGGTTAGAGTTGTAGGGTTTGTTGTATGCCTATGGTCTTGGTTTTTATTTTGATATAACTAATTTGGAAACTTGATCAGATGCCATAAGTGATTTACTATGTCACAAGAAGGTATAGCTGCCAATAGATTATGCAAAAATACTACGATAGGACCTTAGAAACTGGAAGAAGTTTTTGAAGTTGGACATTGACGAAGTCCAATTCCATAGATTCATGGTATATAAGAGTTCAGTTTTCATGAACTTTTACTTTTTACGCACATGAACTTACCAAACCAAGGGGTGGGATTTCGTTTTGGGGTTTATGCTTTTGTATTCGGCAAGTCATACATAGTTCTAAGGTGTCCATGCTGATGCTGGTGATTTGCAGAATGATCTCTATATCTATATCTTGGTCTTTGTTTTGTCAGATTCTACTCTTTGAATAGGAAGAAGAAACTCAAGAATTGATTGATTTGATTGTTGACCTGCTTGCCATACATGCAGGTGGAGTCCCTCAAAGCTCTTGTGGTGAAACTACAATCAAGAGAGAGAAATTTACTTTGTACTGGAGAAGCTAAAAGTTCAGATTGCCTTCAAGGTGAGAAGAGTCCTTGCATTGTTGATACTTCTTATAGTAATGAAAATGCCTTAGTTTGCAGAAGTGGATTGTTTTATTTGGACTTTTATTATAAAGTGGGCCTTACATAACAGGAGATAAACTGGAAAATGTAGCCCCAGAAGTTACACCATTGGATCAGAAGAGTCCAGATCTAATTGATTCTAGAAAGAGTTGCACTCCTTATATCAAGTACACAAAACTGGAGTTTAAGGTATTCACTTGTGCATGGTGTTTCCATTCCCTTGCACCTTGCTGCAGGGCTCTGGGATGATTTTGTATTGTTTAGGATATTTAATCCTTCCCTTTCAGTTTTCAACCATATCAATTTTTTTTCTTGACAGTCAAGCCATTTTGTCCTTTCTATTGCTACTATCCGCTGCAGATATTCCCCTAACACGTGCCTTGTCTAGCAGGTTGACACGTTCTTTGCTGTTGGATCACCTCTTGGTGTGTTTCTTGCTCTCCGCAATATTCGGATCGGGATGGGTTAGTGATTGTGAAACTTTGCTCTAGACAATCAATAAAATTTTCCCATGCTTGACCAGTATATGTTCATGCATGACCAGTACCTTGGTTTTTATCCTTTCCATCCGGTACTGTTCCATATCAAAATACCAGGAAATTGAAATTTGGGTTGGACTTGCCCCCGAGCAAAATTACCTTGGCTCATTCGAAATTTGTGGGTTTCTTCCCTTCTCTTTCTTTTGCACCTCCTTTTTCTCTTCTTCTGCATTCAGAATTCCATAAACGTGTGCGCGTACAAGCATTATGAATGTATGTGTCCATTCACATGTGTCCTTGCATGCCTATAGGCACAGCGTGCACATGTATTTTGGTACACTCAAGTTCACATGTATAAATTACTTACCCAAAAGAAAAAGTTCACATTTATAATTATGCAATGTATGGATGCATAGTTCGGTGTCTTATTTCTCTCTCTTCTTATCTATGTTACTATATATGTATATATGTATGTTACTATGTATGTATATATGTACTTATGTATCTAGTGTGTTACTATTTTATGAGTCCTTATATTTATTTTTTGAAAAATAAATTTCTTTTATAATTTGGTATTCGAATAGTACGTAATGGTAACGATAAATTGCTTTTATTGTTAATGTTTGGGATTTTGGACCTGAAATGGTTATGCTTTATCTTTAAATTCTTCTTTACATCCAACTATCTGGCAATTCATATCACACGTCCTATTTACTTGAAACTCAGTTTTGACTTCCCTTTTTCCAAGTAAGTACATGCCTAGTTCATAGAAGTGAACGCTTGACACCTTTTTCGCAGTTGCAGTGGCATATTAGTAGTAAAATTTGTGGATTTGTAGAACTTACAAAGAATGAGATATGCCTCTTTCAGGTGAAGGCGAAGAATATTGGCAAGATGAAGGAATAACTGAGCAGATGCCTGCCTGCTCAAAAATGTTTAATGTCTTTCATCCCTTTGATCCTGTGGCATACAGGTTTGTTCACATTGTTTTAGTTTTAAACATGTGTGGTTGAATGTATCGTTCGGGGTGATATGGCTTTTCATGTTACATGCTCTTGGCCTAGTGTATGTACATGAACTGTGCGACCTGTCTCTGTGGATATTAGTTCCATGCTTAGTTTGGTTTTAAAAGTTCTACTTTGGAATGAGAATACATTATATGAATCTAGGATGGGCTTTCATACAGAGTAGAGCCACTGGTCTGCAAAGAATATACCAGCAAGCGTCCTGTTATCATACCTTATCACAAGGGTGGAAAGAGGATACATATTGGATTTCAGGTGAGTACTATTGTGGTTGCACTCGGTCTGAGAGAGACATGCTGCTTTTATTTAGTGTGTTATGTTAGTGTGTGTGTGTGTGGGAGCACATGTGCTTGTGCGTGCTTGTTTGCATGTGTCTATCTCTCTGCGTGTGTGTGGTGGGTGCCTCTGTGTGTGCGCATGCGCGTGCGTGTGCGTGTGTGCATGTCTGTCTCTCTCTGTGCATGCATGGTGGTGTGTGTGCATGTGTGTGTGTGTGTGTGTGTGTGCGTGCGTGGGGTGTGTATGTGTGTGTCTGTGTGCATGCGTGTTTTCAAATCATCATCATCAGAGCGTGTGTGTGTGTGTTTTCAAATCATCATCATCAGAGCGTGTGTCTGTTTTCAAAACATCATCAGCAGAGCCTTTAGGTATTTGTGAGAGAAATGTGATCATTTAAGGTACAAATTATCATGCAGGAGTTCACCGAGGATCTCGCTGCACGTTCTCAGGCCCTTACGAGTCGCCTCAACTCTATGAGGGTAAGCTATGTATCTCAATATTTTGTTTGATACTGTTCTTTCTGGAACCTATGATGTATTTGGCCCTGTAAATGTCTGGGGTGCCTTTTTTTTTAAAAAAAAATAAATAAAAAGAAAAACATTGTTGACTAAGCTAATAAAAGCTTTCTGAGGGTAGGGATTTGGACGTTGGCGTCCTACTTACATAGATGCAACACTCTACAAATTGAGCTACAGTTAAATATATCTCTTCTAGTCTAACTTAGTCTTTATGCCGTTTATTGTTTTGCTCTGTTATTTTGGTGAAATTCTACTTCTAAGAGAACTATTGAATTATTTCATCAGGTCCGTATGGTCAATGTTTTTCAACCAGGAAATAAGGGTAAAAAGCAAGGTATTAGAAATTCCCATATGCAAATTTCTTTTAGCATATTGTATCTTAATGTAATATGACTATGTTACCAGCAGAGATACAAGATGTTGTGGAACCTGAGACAAGAACATATGGATCTCTTATGATGGAAAGACTGACCGGAAGTCGAGATGGTCGGATTGATTACATGCTTCAAGTAAGTTCTACTTTATGTCTTTTGCAAGGCTTAGGTTTTCAGATTTTGGAGTGGCTTTGTCCTGGGGCACTGATAATTTTGGAGTTCGGACAAACTGTCATTGATATTTATGTTCTTATGAGATCTATTTTGAATTTTATTAGAAGAAAACCCTCCACAATGGGCATTTTTTGCGGAATTTTGCATCCCAATTAAAAAAAATGAAAACAACACCTTCTGAATATAAATAACAACTTCCAGGTTGAGTTCATTCCGATCTTGGTCTGTCTGAAATTCATGATGTATGGCAGCTAAGGCTGAAACAAGATGTTTGCGTAATGACATTTTCAAATTTGGCCGGAATTCGATTGATGTTTGTAAGAAAAATTTGTTTTGGGTAGACACAGCAGGATTGGGTTATTAGATCTCATCCTATTGTGGTCTTTCCTGTCGAACCTTCTGGTAGACATTAACTATTCAAAGGACTAGCATTGATTGATTGATTCCAAGCTACTTTCTTGTTTGACTCTCTTTATTGTTCCATTAAATAAATTGCATTACCCGTTGCTTCTTTTCTTAACCAGAACTTTGCACCAGTGTTTTGAAAATTGGTTCAGCCACAGAACTTGGCCCCTGGCCTGCCCCTGTTACTTTGGTGAGTCTGAGTTAAACCGCCGGGCTCTACATTGAGCAGCCTAATGACCTAAAGAACCCAAAAAAATAAGAAAAAAAATACTTAAAGATGGAAAAAA
Organism: Amborella trichopoda; assembly: GCF_000471905.2. The sequence goes on from NW_006497421.1 coordinate 600,192, forward strand.
CTAAGGAAAAAATGATAAATAAGAGAAAAAGCATATAAAAGACGAGGAAAAAGTCTTAAGAAAATATAAAAGTAGAAAACTGGTTAAAAACCAATTTTTCTGAAAAATGAGAATTTTCAGAAAATATAAAGCCATAAAAAATATAAACAAAACGAAATGCAATTTAATATAACTGATTTAACTTTGGTTAAATCAATTATAAAAGAACTATAATGAATTATATACCCTGTGAATTTGAGGGAGTTTCGGGCTTGGTGCCCAGCCAAACTTGAGACCAAGACTCAGTAACTTGGTTGAGTTTGAGTAAATTCAGCCGTTTGACTGTCTAGGCGGCCAGCTTTAAAAACGGTTAGGTGTGCTCTAGGTGGAGGTGCCTCTAGGTTGGCGCCTAGTGCCTTGGTCAAGGCAGGCGCCTTGGCAAAGGCTTACACCTTGGCACTCTCCCTTCTTTGTTACATTATAAATTATATATTTTATATTATATGATATAATATATATTATATAGTATTATGAAGTACTATATTAATTAGTATTATATATTATATAGCACTATATAGTACTAGCCATTATAGTGTACTATAATACTATAACACTATAGTGCTATAGTACTATAATACTATTTATATATTGGACCACCGGTTTCTATGCGGCC
>NW_006497421.1:617754-637479 GCF_000471905.2 Amborella trichopoda
CTTAAAATTCACAAAATGAATGGTCTAGATTCCTTTTTGGAGGGAACTCATTTTGACCATATCTAGGGTTCAAATCGAACTTTTTTATTTTTTTTGGGAGATTGAATATTAAGATGAAGATAGTGTGTATGCAAAATTTGAGTTCATACAAATACTACAAACATGGTTTTCTAGAAGTGTCGTTGCATTATACTATGATACAATCGTTGTATTGGATCATTGCTCAAGAAAATAATATAATCGGTTCAGTCACTTCTTTTGGGTAAAAATTAAAAATTGACAAAAAAAAATAAACTTCAAGTAAAATATGAAAATATTGAGATTATTTTAAATTCCAAGAAACAAAGTTCTTGTTAATCACCTTTTTTTCAAGTGCTTCTATCAATCCTTGTGTGATTATGAAGCAAAGCCAAATCAAGTGGTACAAATGAGATAAACATGTTGAAAGCCAAATCAAGAGGTATAGACTTACACATGTTCAACTTCATTGTCCTCCCTCCAAGATCAAACATCTCAACATCATTGCCCTCTGCATTTTAATGTAAAATCCCATGTTTGAGATGAAGTACCTCCAAGCACTTGCAAATAAATGGGAATAGAAAGGAAAAGGACCTGTGGTCCCTTTTCTTTGTTCTTGAAACGTGAAAAAGGATCTGTATTCAATAGCATTTATAACAATTAATGAGTGGGAATAAAAGAAAGTTGCGAGATGTTCATCCATATCTTGCAGTCAAATCCCTCTTCATTTCACTAAAAAGTAACCCTAGAGATGACTTGTATCTCTCCATTGTAGATTTTGCTCTTTTGACAAAGCCAATTGAATATTTGGACTTTCCTAAAGTGATTGGAACAAAAATACAACCAAAATGGTTACCCCAAGGTGCCTTTGCATCATGTGTGAACATGGTTTCCAAGTTTTGTGCTACTGCAATTGTCCTCAAGTTTACTGGTACCATGCATGAGACCTTCAATCTCTTCAATTCGAGCTTATCAGCCTTAGATGCATCATTTTCTACCAGACAAAATACAAATTTATGAGCTTCTGAGGAGTACCTTTTTGTTTTTGGTAAAGGAACCAAATACTATCACGGAGTATAATATTGGGGTGCTCTTACTTACTTGACATCCACATTCCATACTTCGATGGGCAGTACACGATAAATTATTGTTGCCATGAGAATTGGGTGCTTGCAAATGTGGGCAACAATTCATCACCCACTATTCTTGAGCAAACATGGGTAGTGGATGTTGGGTTTAAGTGTCCTATCTCATACTCAATACTCCTATGTTTAGAGTGATATGGTTTTCAAAATGTTACCCCAGAGACGAGTGGTTTTCTTGACGTGCCCTTCATCAATGATTCCCCTCCTCACTCCTTCTTCAACAGGGAGGGCTTTTTGTGAACTCTGTATGCCCCTTCTGTAGAAATAATGATGATAATATTTGGCACATGTTATTCTAATATACTTTCTCTCAATTTCTATGGAAATCAATTGCATGGAGGTGTGGTAAGCTTCTTATGCCAGGCACATCCATTATAATGACGCTAAGGAGATGGACCAGCTTCATATTCAAATTAGATGGGCTTCTTAACATTTGATTATCCATTTTCTTCAACTCAGTTTGGTTCATATGGGAAGAAAGCAATCGTAGAATTTTTTAGACGAGAAAACGTGATGAGAAAGATTACTCACCATGTTCATGATTTCGTAGAGACTTCCATACTTCAGAGAACACAATAATTGAAAATTTAAAGATCCCTTGGTGCCAACAAAAACCTAAAACCTTTATCTCGATTGCTTGGTCTTTCCCTCACCCCCAACATTTTAAGCTTAATGTTGATGGAGCCTCATTTCAGAATCTTGGATCGCAGGTGGTGGTGGGGTTATCCAAGATAGCAATGGTGCCTTTATTGTTGCTTTTCCCACCCCTTTTGGCAATGCATAAATAATTATGCGGAATTTAATGCTTTGAAGGCGGCCATTGATCTAGCCGGTGAACTCAATTGTTTTTCAATCCAAATTGAGAGTGATTCGTCATCACTTGTAAATGCTGTTCAAGAGCACTACAAAGCTCTAAGGATCTCTCCTTTCTCTCTAAGCTTCTCTCTAGCCTCTTCTCTCTCCTAGCCCATAGAGGGGGCACGCCCCAACCTTAGGTTTTCTCTTACTCTTTCTCATCTCATTAAGCCTAAAGGTTGGATAGTAGGGGATAAACTAAACTAGGTCTCGGGGGTCGGGACCTAAGATTTAAGCTTGATGATAGAAAGGGAATTTTAAAAGGTTCCATAAAAATAGTTTAGACTAAATTTGCTATGCCGGCTGAGATTAAAGCTAGATCGTCGATCCCACGCCATTAGATGGTGGTGACTCAGTGTAGGGTGTAATAAGCCCGATTGAGTTAATCTCCGCACTCTTCACTGTTATTTCTTGTAATCTTATCTTTATGTTCTCAAACATAGTGCATAGTTATTTTAGTTTGAAGTATATTTTATTGTAATAAAGACCACTTGTAAGTGATCTTTTGCCAAAACGAAAAAGATAGAAAAAAAAAAAAAATTCCTGTAACAGACCACATTGGTCTTTCTTTCACCCAATGCACTCTTTATTTCATCTACATGAACGATCGCTTTTTTATATTTATTCCATTTGACCATGCTCAAACTTTAAAATATATTTTTTCAAACTTCATGACACATCTAGACTATCAAATTTCACATTAGATGGTTGTAAGTAATTGTGTCCACCTTGCATCAAAGGTAAATAGTCTGATTGTGTACAATCTCTTTTTAAATATTCATATCTAAAATCACTTTTAAATTTACCTTAAGTTTATTATTCTGCCATTTTTGTTAAATTAGTTGTTGCTCATCGTGATATAGAGCATTAATAATTCATTGGTTGATTCGTTCCATGTTTTTCAAAGTTCTTATTTTTCTTGAAAGTTAATATAAATAACTGGTCTCCCTAATACATATACACCATGTAGATCGGTCTTTTCAAGTTGGTGTTCAGGCAAGTTAAAACCAACCATGTTTTCTTCAATTCTGACACGTCATTTTCTATGGCTTCTTTTTTAGCTCTATTTTCTTGTACCAAAACCGAATCAATATAGTCTTTTGTGTGTTTGAAAAAACGAACCAGCCTCGAAAAACCTAATCAATATAGTCTTTTGTGTGTTTGAAAAATCGAACCAGCCTCGAAAACGGGCCAAAGGCGGGTTCCGAGTAATTGGTAAACGGGCCAGTTCAACAAGCTTAATCGGGCAAGTATTGACCGGTCAAAAGTATTAAAAAAAAATACAAAAAAATATAAAAAAAGTCTAAAAATATAGCAATGAAAAGTATTTATAAAACATATTAAACAAGGGTGTAGTTTGCATACCGATGTATATAATTTTGATGTAAAATTTTTTAGGATTACCTCAAAATCTATTTTTATAGTTAATTATAAAATTTTAAATTTTAAAAATAATTAAAATCAAGCAGATCTATAAACATAGGAAAATCTTGAAAATGGACAGTGTACATAACATGTTGTAAATGCACTATTTTTGAGACTTAAAATCTTTTTATTTTTCATAGTCATACATCTCGATGTCGAGATGATCAATCAAAAGGTTTTTCAACATTAAAACTACATTTTCCGATGGATTTTTGAGGGGCATCCATAGTTCTACATTATAAGGTAGCATCCTTATATAAACTTTTTCCATTAAACAAAGCATATCCAAATGAAGTTAAAAATTAGTAAACAAAGATTTTAAAAAAATAATTTGTGCCTATGAATATTTTCTAATTTTTTTTTTTAAATATAAAAATAAGTATTCATTGCCAAAACACTTTCCCTTCTTTTCCAAAATCAGTGGTTTAAAAAACAGATCAGTACTATGGATTGGGCACCCAAAAAACCCATCCGGATCAATGAATGGGCATTTCGGATTGGGAATTGGCCTTAAAAAAAATTCAAAAAAAATATTTAAAATATTATTTTTTAGGAATCCAATAAGAAATGAGGGTACTACATTAATAACTTTTATTTTTTTGCATCAATAAGCGAATGATGTTCTTTTCCTGTATGAAGATTATCATCAAACATTTATTAAATCACAACTAAATATGATATTATACATTGAAATTAGAATGATTGGTTTGTATTTTATTATTTTATCATCATTTTACTATACACATAAAGTGACATCAAAGTATCAAACATTTATTATTTCGTTTTACTCATCCCAAATTATTACAGCCTAACTAAGTATAATAGTCTTTATTGAAATTGAAATTGTTGGTTTATAACTTTATATTTTATAATTATTTTATTATATAAATAAAAAATCTAAAATATCTTATAATATCATCTAATTTAAAAAATCTTATTTACAATTATAAGAAAAAATAATATATTACAAAATTTATAATATAAATAAATTAATAAATAAAGACAAGATTTGGTTGTCAATGTATAATTTTTAATTATAATATAATAATAAAAATGATTAAAAAATATTAGAAAATGCTTCCATAACTCATGCTTAAAAACAAAATAAAATCCTCTATAAATTTTAATATGATCATATTCATATGATTATACTAGCATAAGTCTAACAAGTTATAAAGATAAATAAACAATACAACTTTCAATATAATTATACTAATTTTTGTAAATGAATTAAATATAATTTATTTACGTAATTATATGCCATTAAAACTTAACTATATCTACTTTTATTTGTTGTACATTATTAAATAATTAAATATAATCTTAAAAATATTTATAATTATACAACACCACCTTGGTGAAAACTACGTGCTGTTTTGAAGACGCTTCACTAAGCGATTGAGCAAGTCCCACATCGGGGAATTTAGGACGAGCACGACATAATAAAAGCCTTGGGCTTGCTCAGTTGGCAATCACATGCAACACGTATTGAGAAACCATGATGCAAGAAGGTTTCCCACATAAAAGGTGGTATTCCATGATGATGTAAGCAGGAGTCCCCGTGATGTCGGTCTAATGTCGAGAATAAGCCGATCTTGTTTTTTTGTTGGATCTGGCACTAGTTGGACGATACCCGATCTAGATCGTCTGATTTTGGATCGGGTCGCCAATTTTTAAAACACTGGCAAAAATGATAAAAAAAAAAAAAGTATTACAAATAAATCCCTTATTATTTAGGATTTTATATAAATTTTTTAAATACCCGACCTGATTACCAAAATGGCCAAAATCGAATTAGGCCATTGCTCGGTCTCGAATTGAACTGGCCGATGTTACTAATGTCTGTTCCTAACAATCGTGGATTTGCATCAAAACAACTTGTAATTAGGGTTTACCTTAAGAATCTCTAATAAGAGTATATAATCTTTTGGCATGACGTAAAACTCAAGTATAATTATTTTAATAAAATCTATTTATGAGGGTATATAATAAAAGTTCTTATTTTTTCTTGAAATTCAAGTATAATTGTTTTATTTCTGTCTTACCCCTAATTCAAAATCCACCTAACTCGAAAGCCGTCCAAACATCATAGTGGTTCTAAAGTTGGCGAATTTTTTTTTTTTTTTTTTCTTGCTGGTTTTGAGAGGTTTAAAAGTCCATAAAGGGAAACAATTGGAGGCAAAAGGATAAAAGTGTCGAAAATTTAGACCCCACCCTAAAACACCATAAAATATGAACTATATCTAAATTCTGAAAATTAGTTTGGATCATCCGTACATAGGTTTCCCTTGTTTTCTCATGGATATTTTGAAAATCACCCTGTTCATTGGAGGAAAAATGAAGAAAAGAAAGTGAAACAATTTCATGTTTGTGGAGGAGCATATTGTCTATTTGCTCCCTTAGGCAAAACTCAAGCTCGTATTATTATTTGGATCTCAAAATTTTTGATATAATCTCTAGAATTCAAAGAAAGAAAATCAACTCTCACTCTCTATGTGCCTAGAAAATAATGACAACTGAAGAACATGAATCGTTCACTTTTGGGGGGAAAGATCTAGGTATTCAAAAACTCAAAAATAAAAACTTCTTATCTTAAAAAGAATCATCTACCGATACTAAGATGGATACCGAACTTTTTGGATTAAACGTGAAGGTGAGGTTTGTATAAGGTGTATTGAAGTAAGGCGTACCTCAAAACTATGCCGAAAAAATGCAATTTCGGTACTGTAAAATCTTGTGATCGCATGAAAATCCATTGCCACCCCTAATAGTAAAATTTAAAGTTAAAAAAATGATGCAGATTAAATTGATCTATAAACAATTAATTTTTTAAAAAATAGACAGTCTAAATAATGCGTCTAATCATTAATCCCTGTTACCTACATTACTTCCACTTGAGATAAAGAAACACCCCTGTTGGCCAACGAATTAGGCATGGCATTCGCCTCATAGTAGTCATGAGCAAAAGACTATGGCAATTTTACTTCTTATTACACCATTTAATTACATTTAGAGAATCTCTTCCTACCACAGCAATACTAAGGGTCCTTAAAAACTGATTTTCATAAAAAAATCAAAATCCCTTGATTTGAAGATGTCATACCACATGGTTCAACATAAGTGAAAATTATACAGTAGATAGAAAACACTGCCTGTTCCTAACAGTCGTGGATTTGCCAGAGAGCTTATATGAAAATTAAGTTTTAAGCAATCCAGCAATGGTGGTGTCTTGTCCGGTGATGCGTTTGATTATGTATGTTAATTTGACTCCCCAAATTTACAACACCATAGAGACCCCTTTCCTTCGATGATCAATTTGAGGTTTTTTTTATTGCCCATACATTAAAGAGGTTTTTAGAATCAAAATAACATTTTTAGATGGGTTTTAAGGTGCACCTTACTGCAATGGTATACAGTTCACATGTTATAATATATTGCGCGAGAGTGCCCAAGGTGTTGTTGTACAGTATATGCTCCCGCGGGAGCATTCTATACGCGATCGAAGATATTTGAAAAAATGGAGCTCTGAACGAGGGAGGGGAGAGGAGAGGGAGCGGGGGCTTTAAAGAGTCAGATGTAGCGGCAAAGGGGCGGATTCTAGAGAGAGAGAGGCAAACTTTAGAGGGAGAGAGAGAGGGGGAAACTGTAGAGAGAGACAGAGAGGGGGCTTTCGAGATGAGAGAGAGAAGCTGAGAATGGGGCTTTTGTTAGGGCTGGGGTATAAGTAACAGTGGCACTTTCTTTGAGACTGTGTTTGGTTTACAGTTTCTGAGACTGCTTTAATGAAAATTCCCTCTTTTTCTCTTTCTAGACTGTAGTTTCCAAACCCACAGATATTCTCTCTCTATCTCTAAGTTAAACTTTGGGAGAACTTTTTGATTCAGGCCATGCTCCACTTGTGCTCCCATGTTGTAGTCCCTTGGACCTCCCATTTAATCCAGAAAACATCATCTCTGTTCTTCTGCTCCTCATTTTGCCCTATATGGACCCACTCAAGAGGTCCGAGCTTTGCACCCAAGGGCATTGCAGCCGTGAATGAACGCGACGTGCGCTGCTTCTCCGTCAAAAGCCTACGGAAGCCGACAACTGCAGCTGTCTCCTCTGCAACTCGACAACAATTGCCGCCAGGAGAAGATGAGGAGAATAAACCATTTTATGTTGTTCGCAAGGGGAACATCACCGGCATTTATAAAACATTGGATGACTGTCGTTCCCTGGTTTGAATTCTTTGCTAGTTACATTGTGTTTATTCTATTGTTATTTATATCTTGTTGACTTTACTCCAGTACTTTTCCTTCACACAACCTTAGCTCAAGTTTGTATGGGATCATTCATTCTTTTATATGTTATATCACAAATCAATGTAAATGTGTTAACAATTTACTCCACTACTTCTCTTTCTTATAGATTCAATCATGGATTTCTTAAAAAAATAAAATTTCATTTTTTTGGTATCACAAGGTTAAGAAATGTCCTTCAATGAGTGTAAATCCTTTTAAAATATTAAAAAAGGAAAAAATGTGAACAATCACATACTTGTATATGTTTTAACGCAATCTTAGCTCAAGTATGTATGGGGTCATTCATTCTTTTATTTGTTTTTACACAAATCATTGTAAATGTGTTAACAATTTAAAAAAGAAATCCCTTGAACAACATCATTCAAGTTTAATGTGCTCCCTTCAAAAAAATAAATAAATAAATGAAGCAAAATAAAATTCAAGATTAATGTGCTAGTTGAGATAAATGATTTATTGTCTGGATGTAATGCTAGTAGTTCAATAAAATATACAAATAGTTTGAAAAGCCAGAGACTTCTAATTATGCTGTATTCTGTGCACAATAAATTGATGTAGCTTTTGTCCAGAGGCGATGGATGTTATACTTGAGCTATTAGCTATATTTCTTGTCATTATAGTAAAATTTACGTCCCAGGTCGGTGCTCATTGTTGCTGAGTCGTTAGCAACAGGCCTTCTGTTGTTTTTTGACAAAGAAACAGGTTATCTTCTGTTGTTTGTGGCTTTGTGCCGCTTACCTGTTTATCGTGTCTTTCTCCCTATCCCTCCAATTTCCTCTTGCTGATGAAGTTTTTTCGAAATACAACCTTGATTTTACATGTTTCAGGCTTTTACTGCTAATATATTAATAAACATCGCTGTTGGTTATTTGTTTGGGACTGACACTACTTTTCCTGTTTGTTCATTCAAGTAACGAAGATGCACATTCCCTAAGGGAAAATGTGTATTGATCAGTCACTCATTATTTACTTAAAGTTTTGAACTATGCTGTCATGGAAAATAGTTGAGGTCACTTTTGAATGAAGGAAATTCAATTGAATGCTACTGTCCATCCATGGTATTGCTGCCTAGAAGAAAAAAATGTTTTTGTTGAATAATGTTGTAATCCTTATAATCTGTACATTATTTGGAGATTATTACCTGTCAAAAGAGAGTCTTTTGATATATGAGATTGTATAAGTATGATTTCTGGATTTTTCTTTTTCTAATCAACTATTGAAAAAGTAAACCAGCCCCTTTCCTAAAAGAAAAGAAAAAGTGAACTTCACGTTGCATCCTGTGCGCGACCAAGGATACGCAACCTTAAGAACAGGATTTCATGGTGGGCTAAGAGAATCATCAAAAATAGGAATGTTGACCCAACATCTTACGAGTGAGTGAAATTGCCTCCCTGTTAGCTTCTCTTATCCAGTGGGTTTAAAAGATAAACTTTTCCTACACTAGAAACTACTTTCATAGTATTAGTTATACAATTTTCGTACTTTCATAGTATTGCTTCAAAACTAGTCAAGTTGGAGGTGTAAGCAGCTTTCAAGGCCTTCAAAATTATCCTGCCCCTACCTACCGTGTATTTCTTACATACCCTTGGCCCTTTCAATATTTCTACGAAAAGCCATCACCCTTGCATTGTTTCACTAGGCATGTCGCAATACTAAGTTACTAACGTTCTTGGGATTTGATAGGATCCAAATACCCAGTTCCTGTCACATCCAATCCCACAAACACAAGCCTCCAAAGAAATTAGCGAAACCCTGGTGTATCCACTTAGATCTGCTTTGTCAGACTAAGGGAACATGCATTGGTTTTAAGTACTGATGGGATGCTTTTATGCCTTCAAGAAATGGCCAGATAGTTGATGCTAAGAAAGACAAAGAGAACTGTCATACACAATAGAGGAATCTCCTTTATCTGAGTTTCTGAAATATGAAATTCTAGAAAATGAAAGTTGGTTTGTGAAGTAGAATCCTTGGATGTTCTTGTGAAACACAATAATTCCGGGCAAAACTACTTTAAACAAATCAGGGCAAAACTGATTATGTTGCTCTCACAAATGAACCGTATATGCATATCTGTATGCATGCACTCGTGCATAGAATCATGGATAAATGTGCTACTTCAAGTGACAAAAACTATCTTTAGGGTAGCATGCTACAACAAGGATTATGAGACCAATTACGGATATTTGCAAAGGTAGATTATTGGTTGCTTTTGTGGGTTCTTTGCTTTATTGTATTCTTGCTAGGTGATTTGTGCTACCTATCTTTAGCTATCTTTTGTCTCTAGTGTGATTATTTCTTTGACGTCTTCTTTGTGCTGGTTGTTATAGTTCTCAAATGTTTTTTCAGGTATATGATCCCTCTTGCAATGTCTTCAAAGGATTTTGCCTTCAAAAAGAGGTTGAAGACTATCTAACTGCTCGTGGATTGAAAAGTCCTTCATTCTCCGTAAGCTCAACGGATGTGACAGATGATTTTCTTGGGACCTTAGTTCCTCTCGGGACTGCAATTCCATGTCAAAATCAGGTTCCGTGTCAAAATCAGGTCTTATATCTCTCTAACATTGTACTTTCCTCGGAAGGCTAGAAATCTGTTTTTATTTTTTTGCAGGATTGTGTTAATACCCTTTTGGTATCAATGTATTTTCATGTTTGCATAGACATTTTTAATTATGGGTGTGGTTATATAAGGCCTCCCATCGTAAACAGTCAAATTGAGGTGCACCTCCTAAACTTTCAAGAAGATGCAGCTCTGGTAATGCAAACTCTTCTGATAGCTCGAAAATCTGTTTTCACTCCTAATTATGAAATTTAAAGCTTCAAAAATAGTGTGGATTGAACATATTTATAAATATTTCAAAATCTTGAAAATGGACGGTCTAGATGATGATTATTTTTACGAATTGAAATACTTTTTTTTTCATATCCATACATCTTGAGTTGAGATGATCATTTGGAGGGTTCTATGGAGTGGAACAACCGTTTCCATTGGATTTTGAGGTGTGCCTCACTTCTATAGTATAAGGTTGACACCTTATATGAACTTTTTCCTTTAATTAGTGAATTATACTTGCCCTTAATTGTGGATACTAAAAACACAGTTGTTGTACAGGTGATAACTTATTTCTGGCGTATAATGTTGTATTGGGAGGGAGGGAGAGACTGACCTTAGCCATGGTTACTATCAAAGGGTGCCGATTGCCTGTACCCCCTCATCACCGTTGAAACCTCCCAATCGGCCATTTACAACAGATTAAGGAATGTATTTTGTTTCATTTAGAAGATATTATGGGAATGTATGTTGTCGTTTCCTCGGTAGAACAAGGAAATTAGGTCCTTTAGAGATTCACTTGTTAAACACGCTCATGGAGAGGATCAATTTAGAGTCCTGTAAAAGTATGTTGTCGTTTCCTTGGTAGAGCAAGGAAATTAGGTCGTCCTTTAGAGATTCAATTGTTAAACACGCTTATGGACAGGATCAATGTAGAGTTCTATATTTCTAAACAGGGACAAAATTCTGCCCCAATTTCAAGATGGGAAAAGTTTTGCGGTCATTGTCTCAGATCTAAATGAGAAGTGTATTAAGGGACGTATTTTGTTTCATTTGGAAGATATTATTGGATTTTGTGTTCTCCTTTCCTAGGTAGATCAAGGAAATTAGGTCCTTTAGAGATACAGTTGTTAAACACACTCATGGAGAGGATCACTTTAGAATCCTATATTTCTAAACAGGGGACGAAATTCTGCCCCATATCAATATGGGAAATTTTTTTCGGTCATTTTCTCTGAACTACATGAGAATTTTGAGTTAATGGAAGTTGAACTAGTGAGAATTTTGAGAATTTAAAGAAGAACTAGTGACTTTACATAATAAAACCCTCCATGATCATTGAGGTACAAAGAGATTTTGCGATGAATTCCATGGATGAAAGATTCTGTAGTTTTCATTTTCAAACTTAGGTGCGTCGTTGTTGACAAATCCAATTCAATTAGGTATTGGAAAATGGGATCGTGATCTTCCCTTGTGAAAGTTTCCAATAAAAAAGTTACTATATGGATTTGTTTTCCTAGTTCGCCTCACTTTTCTTGGGAGCTTGACATATTGTGTAGAATGGCTTCTGCTGTTGGGTGTCGTGTTATTCGTGGTCAAGGTGACTCCCCTTAGGGTGAGTTCAATGTGTCAGACATGGTGGTGAAGGATTATGACTCTGTTTATATATGATATCATTAGGGGAAGGTCTTGCAAGGAAATGCTACTACTCTTTGATATGAGGATAATTCCGCAGCTCATAGTCTGCCATGTGTAGTTTTGTGAATTTCCCATGCCCTCTCCCTTTCGACGACTCCTACAAGTTACCTCGGAAGCACCTTTAGGCTCTTCCTGATTTTCCTGAACTCAACGAATTAATTTATTCCTACAATATTTTAGGTTCTATATGTTCTAAAGTCTGTGCTCTTGTTGTTTTTATCTTGTAGTATTAAACTTGGTCCACCAATCTCTGGTGAGCGTTCAAATTTCGGCTTGTAAGCTGATGGTTTTCAGTCCTTGGTCAAATGTAAATTTTTGATTTTTTGACAGTAAATTGTGTGGAGGTTGAGTTAGTGAGTGAGAGTTTACTTATGTGATTCTTATCAAGGGCAGAGATTATTGCCTACCTAATGTTAATGACTTGTGAGTAGACTACTGCTGGGACATTACAATTCAAATCTCAATTCTGCACAGTTTAATAGAACATGGATTTATCTAGTTTTTGACATACACGAACATCTGTTTAGAAATACTCTGCATTTATTTAGTTTGTTCTTTAAATATCGGAATTAGCATAATTGTCTGTTTATCTGAAAAGCAGAAGGGATCATGTGTCTTTAGGAATCAAACGAGCAATTTTCTTCCACGAAGGTGAGAAGTAAGAAGTCCAAACTAAAGACATTGAAAGCAACAATTGCTTCTATCAATGATATGGTGAGATGTAGCTGCTCTTGTGATATGAGGATAATTCTGCATCTCATAGTCTGCCATGTGTAGTTTTGAGAATTTCCATGCCCTCTCCCTTTCAATTGGATTATCTGGCTTTGCATTCTATCTTATTACATATAAAGTTATCTTATCCCTTTCAAGATTGACAACGTTTTGTACTTCTGCCTAGCATTTCAACTCCTACTACAAGTTACCTCGGAAGCACCTTCAGGCTCTTCCTGATTTTTCTGAACTCAACGAATTAATTTATTCCTACAATCTTTTAGGTTCTATATGTTCTAAAGCCAGTGCTCTTGTTGTTTTTATCTTGGAGTATTAAACTTGGTCCACCAATCTCTGGTGAGCGTTCAAATTTCGGCTTGTAACCTGATGGTTTTCAGTCCTTGGTCAAATGTAAAGTTTTGATTTTGGACCGTAAATTGTGTGGAGGTTGAGTTAGTGAGTGAGAGTTTACTTATGTGATTCTTATCAAGGGCAGATATTATTGCCTAAGTAATCTTGTGATAGACTACTGCCCGGATATTACAATTCAAATCTCAATTCTGCACAGTTTAAGAGAACAAGGATTTATCTAGTTTTTGACATACGCGAACATCTGTTTAGAAATACTCTGCAGTTATTTAGTTCATTCTTTAAATATTGGAATTAGCATTGTTGTCTGTTATCTCAAAAGCAGAAGGGATCATGTGTCTTTAGGAATCAAACGAGCAATTTTCTTCCACGAAGGTGAGAAGTAAGAAGTCCAAACTAAAGACATCAAAAGCAACGATTGCTTCTATCAACGATACGGTGAGATGTAGTTATTGGGTGCCTTTCCTTATTGCTAAGAAGTTGAAATCTGTTATTTGTTAGACATTTCTGTCCTATCATTATGAGTTAGCTAATAATCCTGTTTACTTTTTAGGAATGGAGTGCATTGCGTAGTTTGTGCAGTTAAACCATGAATTTTGTGATTCTTCAATCTATGAAAATTACTTCTGTTGCATATTGTCTTGCCTGACAAATATTTAAATTATGTAAATTTCATAGGAAGCAGTTGATTCTCCTCCTGTTCAGAAAAAGCAGAAATTAAAGAAAATGAAGATCAAAGAGCCGGTTAGTTATCAACCTTTTGAAATGCTTGTCGGACATGTCATTGTCTCTCATGCAATATTATTTTGTCTCCATTATCTCATTGATCATGAGGGAAATGAGCCTATTATGTTCTAATCTTGTGTGTTGCTTTGGGATCAAAGCAATTTGGGTAGTTCACAGATTTTATTTATTGAAAGGTTGTGATATTTAGCGGACTCTTACTGTGAATTTCAAGGATTTTAAGATGGATTCAGTTTCTCATATTCAGTTTTGCTGTTTGTGACTAAGTAAATTAGAATCTTAAAATCTTTCTTCTAATGCAAAGCATGTATTACCTTCTGTTATCCAAGACATTCACTGCAGGTGCCTAGATGGCACCAACAGGTGAGGATGGCACCTAGGTTCCATGCGTCTGCTAGCTTGGCACTCCATTACTATGAAACTTGTATTAGATGGCTTTATGTAAAAAGTTGTGGTACCTAGTAGGCACCGGTAAGGTCAACAACCAAGCTTGTACCTGGTTAATCTAGTAAATGGGGAAATTGATGATAATCTTAGGTCCCGTTTAGGCTGGCTGCTGCTGACGTAACAAGTGCTTTGGGTCCCAGTTTGGTTTGCTCCCAGCCTACGCATGGTTATGTCCCGTTTCATATCCCCTCTCTCTACATGGAGAACATCTCAAAACACTAAATACATCAGTAGGATCAACAAAAAAAAGTGTGTTTTCTCCAGTCATGGATAGTAAAGTGGATGGTATATTCAAACTGGGCCTTAGGTTGCGTGAAACGTTATCTGCCTTTGCCTGAAAATTTTGATTTTTTCAAAATAACCATTGAGGTTGAGGCTAATGGTATTGAGGAAAACTCTTTCATGGATAGTACAATCCTTCATTTCCTCATTAGTGATTCATCTATTGTTTGTCTTATGTAATTTCCTTATGTTTACTTTTTGCTGGTTTTCAGGTCCTTCTTGAGTTTGATGGTTCATCTAAAGGAAATCCAGGAAGGGGAGGTGCGGGGGCTATACTGCGAACAGATGATGGAAGAGTGGTATGCTCGGTTTTGCAGTTCAGCGTCTTCAAGTTATTGTTAATATAACATTTTGGACCGTGGTATACCTTTTCAGGTAGCTATTGTGGTACTTAAATTTTTTTCTTAATTTTTATTTTTAGATTTGTCGGATGCGTGAAGGTTTGGGCATTGTGACGAACAATGTTGCTGAATATCGAGCTGTCATTTTAGGCATGAAATGTGCACTAAGAAAGGGTGTCACCCAAGTGCAAGTACAAGGTGACTCCAAATTAGTTTGTATGCAGGTATGCCTCCTCATAAGGCCAGAACCATGTATGAAGTTTCTGATGATCTGATCATATTTTTTTAGTAGTGGTGATGAACGTCATTTTATTTGAGTGTGCTTTTCCTGTACTTTTTGTTCATTCTTCATTCTTGTTGTACTTGCATTCGCCATGCTCATTTTATTTTCCAAACTATAACGAAACTATGACAAAGTTTAATATTTAAGGTTGTTTATATTTACTGAAAGCTGTTAATATTTTTTGCTTGGGTGACACACCAAGGATACAATACACTTCTTTGACACTTCAGAATCTTAGAAGTTTTTGATTAACTTATTTTGTTGAAATTTAGTATGGAAATCCTTATTGCCAGTGATTTCCCACATTCCCTCAAAATGATGCAAAGGCGTGTTGTGTCTGAAAGACCATATTTGGGATTGGTCTTTATAACACTTGTATTGGCAACGGATTTGACACGCATATATCCCTATCCTTATAACATAGGCTTCACTTCAACTGTCTCACTGACCTCATTCCATGCTTAAAGGGGTCCAGCATGCTATATCCTCTGAAAATAGTTTTCCATAGCACTTCCCTCTAATCTGCTCAGTTTTGATCGAGGACTCCAACTGTCATCCATCAAAGATGCATCTGTTTTGTCCTTTGCTAGGGGTCACTTTCTCCGAAGTGCCCTTCGAATCCTGAACTATTCCAACCTGTAAGGAGTATCGCTACAGTCTATGGTGCCATCCATGTAGAACCAAACAAACCGAAGAAAAGAGTCCATATCCTCCTGCCAGAAGGTTAATGGAGTAACAAATGGTCTGCCATATCTTCTGTCTGCTTGCAAAGAAAATTAATGTTGGGAATCTCAAAGCCACGACCAGTCTTACCCCAACAGGCAAACTCTCCACTTTGGGGCTTATGTTGGGTGTCTTTTGTGTTGGCACTAGCACACATGTTGACATTTGGAGACAGGGTTTTGAATTCAAATTATTAGAGAGCTCAAACATGAACTCGAAGTTGAGACCTCTTGACTGAAATGGATACGCTCTACAACCTTGTCATGTGCTAACATGTACACATAATGAAAGCTATATTGCATATACCAGAAAAATGTGTTTTGTATTTAAAATAATTACACTATGGACATGTCTTGCCGTATCAGCTTTTCTGATTAAACATACTAGGCACCTTAGACACGTATTGGACACCGACTCTCGTGTCGGTGTCAATTTAACACTGGCCACAATGTTGTAGATGGTCATTGCTTAAGGCCTTAGTTAAAGAAGTGATCCACACTACTCAGGGAGGAGCTAAGTCGTTTAACTGTCGGAGGAGCTAGAGATAGTGTAGCCACTTAAAAGAAAAGTCTAACCCTTACCCTCCAACTATGGGCATTCCTCACTTCACGTGCTCTTCTTAAAAAGTTTCTTAACTAAATAATTTTGTAGTCTGCTGATGCCGTAGCTGTGTATTATGCTTTCTTCTTGTACACTTGTAACAATTCTATGTTTTTTACTTTACTTTGAAATCACTAATTAAACTGTCTCTGAGGAAACATGCAGTTCCCAGAAGTAAACTTCCTGTCGTCCCGATACAGTCGCTCAGTCAGCTTGAATACATACAATGAGTTTAATGGAGTTAGAAGACGATAGCATTCCGTCTTCTATTGATCCTTTGAATAGCATAGTACGCAGTCGTAATGAGTTGTTTCCAATTGGATAGAGCTAGGTGGGATGATGCATGGGTCAGCCAGTCATCCAAATCTGTAGGCGACATTAGGTTGTTAGTTGGTAGATGAGTTAGCTTTCCCCCAAGCCTTTCCTAGGACCAAATTATTTATATGTTTGGGTGGATTAATACTTTCCAATGCCTTTTACCCACTGTCGTCATTTTTCTGTATTAAGATTGAAACTCCATGCTTACTTTCACATTCCCATCAATCTCAACCTCAGATTTTCTGATTTGTATTGACAAAAAACAAGAAAAATACCTAGCATTGATTGTAATCAGTTTGACTATACATGGATTTTTGGTTGCTTTTGTATACGAGATGTTTGTTGAGCTTGGTTTTATGTTATTGTTTGCACTTTTTTGGTTCAAGTGAGGAGTCTTGGCATACAAGGTTTGGTGTAGGCTGCTACTTTATTGATTATCTGTTGTGATATTGAAATTCAAGTTCGCGTTATCTGCTCAAGTTTTTTCTTAATGTGATTAAGTTTGTTAAACTTCATTATTTTTGTTGTTATTTTTTTTTTTGGAAAATATTAACTGTTATTTTTGTTGTTGTTATTATTTGTTTACGTATTTATTAACTTATTTATTATGATTTGAAGGTCTTGTATGATGACAAGTTTTCTAGTTCATGGTTTTACATTCTCATAACGAATAAGTTAGAAAGGAGCACATTAATTTTTGGGAAAATATCTCCGTAAAACCCTGTTTTTGGATTTCATTTCTCAGCTGACCCAAGGTTTCAAAACATCTCTGGCTCCATAGGGATTCCATTTACTATATCTTCTAACCCCCTGGACTAACTTTATCTACTTTAGCCCAATCTTTTTTAGCCCAAACAAATGTTAAAAAGACATGTCTTTTTTAACCCCCTTCTCTCTCTCTTTCTGTGTTTTTTTTTATAATCGTTAACTTTCTCTCTTCCTGTGTTTTCTCCCCAAACTTCGCTTTTTCTCTCTTCCCCTCTGTTTCCCCAGTTTCTCTCTCTAAATCATAACCCATAAACACTTATTGATTTTTTGTTTTTTTTAATATTTTGCATTTCGACCATTCCGGATCTGCAATCCAACACAGGATCGGTGAAACATAAATTGTTTTTGTTTGCTTTGCTTAATTGTTATTGGTCTAAGTTGATTTTCTTAGAGATCTATCTGTGTGATTTAGCAGATTCAGAATTTATGGAGAACCAAGCATCATAACCTCATCAAATTAAGTAAGGAGGCACAGGAGCTAAAGAAAAGATTTTCATATTTTCAAATCAATCATGTGGACAGGGTACTCTCTTATATTTCTTCTTAATACCCCATAGATCATCCGATTCAGAAACATGAGGTGATTATTATTATTACTTGTTACTCTTGCATGTGTTACTCTCGAACCTAAGTTATCAGGCAGGACAATGGTAGTGATATTCCCCTGAATATGTTTCTCTTCTTACCAATTTTTGCTTATGTTTTCTTCCCAAGACCTACAAACCAGTATCTCACTGGTTGCTATCATCCACACATTAGTTTGATTATCTTTCCTTAATATGCAGGATTTAAATTCTGAAGCTGATGCTTTAGCAAACTCAGCCGTTGAGCTCGAGGGTACTGGATGCGTTTCTCATTTTCCCTTCTCAACTAGTTGATGCTATATCTATGCAAAGGCATCAAATGGATTCTTTGCTTAAAAATTAATTCGTGTGCAGTGGATGAAACACAAGAAGCATGTGAGGATGAAGTGGCAAATAAGAAAACAAAAAACAAAAACGGAAGTGGCACACATTGATGGAATCACTTGAGGTGATGCCTTCCCTTAATTTTCTTAACTCATGAACTGAATTATTTACCCAATCCTTGACCTTGAAGGGCTAAGCTAATACTGCGTTTCCATGTGGGAAAATGTAATATGATCGATATTGTTGTCGTAACAACAATGATTATGTGGTTTATCACTGACCAATACTGGATAAGAAGTAGGCACGTACAGTCCATTAATTGAACGATGTGATGGGACTCATTCGCCTGAATCATTGTCCTACTAATTTGATAGAGCGGTGACAGCCTCTTAAGTCATGTAGATCATATTATACTGGCCATTGCAATTATCTGTTATTTGGAATTTGAATATAAAGGTAACTTATTGGCAAATTGTTGTTTCAGGATCATGGAAGGCGTTGGGTCTGTACCAGCTGTGTTACCAAAGAGTTTGTGCAGCATCTGCTGGAATATTCATTTAGGCAACAAATTTTGTAAAGGGCAAAGTTTAGTTCAAGATGTTCATATATTGGTTTGCCCTGAAAGAAATTTAGGGGCATACAAAGTGATTTATTACCTACAAGCAGTGTTGGAAATCTCCACGAGTCAGACTTGGACTTGTCGGAGTTACTTGGGCTCGGCAGGCTGCCGTGTCCCAAACCAAACACATTGGAGCCAGCTGACTCTGGTCAGTTCCCACTATTTTTGGACGTAGCCGAATCTCCAATAGACTCGGCTATGTATGTCTGACCCAACTTAAGCTCGAGAGCCTAGCAAGTTGTGGTTCGAGCCCTCATTCTTCTAACACTGTCTGTAGGTATACTTGCTCACGCAATGCTAACAAAAGAAAGAGAGTTTGCACTTGGAATTGCTGCATTTATGTTACCTTGGCATTGCCAGGGGAATTGCTTTGTGTAGTATTTCTTATACACTGTTTCATTTAGGGTCCAGCACCATCAGATAAGGGCATCAGTCCTATTCCGTGGACTGCTACCCCTTTTTTAATAGTTATTCTACACGAGAGAGAGAGAGAGAGAGAGAGAGAGAGAGAGAGAGAGAGAGAGAGAGAGTAGTAAGTTTAGTTAGTTACGTTAGTAGTAAGTAGTAAGAGTAGTAGTTAGTTAGTTTAGTTAGTTAGTTACGTTACGTATTAGTAGTAGTAGTTA
>NW_006497421.1:637499-676467 GCF_000471905.2 Amborella trichopoda
GAGAGAGAGAGAGAATTTTTTAATAGTTGTTCCATGAGAAAGAGAGATTTCATTTTTGAATGGTTGTTCCATATGAGAGATTCTCATTTTGGAATCGCTGTTCCACGAGAGGAAGGATGGCCATTGAGTCAGGGGCTAGATTCAAATAGTGGTATTGGACTGCAGTTCCATATGACCTGGGTTGCGTCTCGGTCTAAATCCATTGCAGACCTAATAGTGTTGGGTTGTGTTTGGTTTGGGTCAACATTTGCCTTACCCGACTTGATATTTATATATATTATTTGTATGTATGCAACATTATTTGTATATTATGAATATTCGTAATTTTTTTTTCCATTTATCTATACTTGGACATAATCGTTCCCAATTGATTGGGTTTGGGCGCAATGGCCTAGAGCCAATAAAGGTCTGGGCCGGTTTGGGTCTAACTAGGAGCTAGTCAGGACAGGTCCATGTTGGGGTTGACCTGGATTTCACTTGAACCATTAACATCCTCCGAGAGAGGTAATAGGCCGGGACCTTGGCCTAGGCTCGTCCCATGACCCTATAGGGTGGGGGCAAACTGTGCGAAAGGGGGCCATGACCCGGTTCGGGGCCGGGGTGGGCCGGGCCTAATTAAAAAAAAAAACAAAAAAAAAAATCAGTTGGGTTAGGCCATCATGACCCTCACCCGTGGATTGGCTAGGCCCTTGGGCTACATTTTGTAGCTTTGCCCAACCTTTTTAGAATGGGGTTGACTGCGATGGGCCGGGCTGGGCCGTCCGGCCCATTGCCAGCCCTAGTCATAGGCTTTGTATATGTTGTGGAACTTTGAAAGATTGACGAAGAATTGTATTTTCTGCTTTATGGGCTTGAAGGATAGGTCAATTCTAAGTTGGTGCGCTGCTATTTGGGGATCAAGCCCAGGCATTTCATTGTAATACCATGTAAATACATCTCGATTTGCTTGAAGAAAAGTGACATTCTTCTTTCTCTTTAGGGGGCATAACTGTTGAAATAAAAGTCGGCCTTGGATCAGTTAGATCTCCCAAATTTACCTCTTCAAGGTCATTAGTTGTGGCCTGCCCACCATCTTCTAATACATTAGGTGCTTCCTTCAGTTCTACCTCTTTTGACATAAAGGAGAAGACCTGGCTTCTTGAGAATCAAAAGAAGCAATGTCCTCATTCTTAGGGACTTCAAAGAAGAGGATAAAATTTGTAAGGAAACAGTCACATGGGTCACTTGTTCTGTCATAAACGACTGGTAAGTAGACTCCATGTAGCGGAGACTTTGTTTGTGGGTGTGTTGAGATGCTGTCGATTCAATAACTGCAAATGGTGCTAATTCTCCTTTTACCATCTTTGAGACCTTGATTTGTTGCAGTCGTATAATCCATTTTTTTCATAATTTGATGAGCTTGAGGACTATAAAGATCCCATTTTGGTGCCACCACTTCGTTGGACTGGTTGAGACTTTGGGTTACCTTGAATTCACTAGTTTTTTGAGATTCTGGGGTGAATCTTGGCAAGGTGGTCACAAGTACAGAGGAAGGCGTTGTTTCTTCCATCTTGGTCTTACCCTTTCTCACAGCTTCCGTTTGGGTCATGATTTTCATTTGCCCAAGCAAGTATTGAACTTGCTCTTTCAGCTCATCAATCTGGGTCTATCTTTGTCGTTCAAACTGATGAAGGATGAGGGTGCGCTGCCCAATATCCCATGTGCCTCATGTTTATAGCTAGTTGAGTGAGTGAGGTAAGCCTTATCTTCCTCCTTGGGCGGGACTAGGATAGGCAAGACCTCGAGGATTCTTGAGGCTTTCTGGTGCAGGGGCTCAAAATGGGGGTCATTACTCTGGGTTGGGAAGATTTCGGGTATTTGTGATGTTGGACGATAGTAATGGGTATAGCTGGTTTGAGTAGGTATTCCTTCAGTTTGAGCTCTACGAGTAGCATCTGTCTTAAGAAATGAGATGGGGAGATGGAGTATTTTCGAGATGGGGAGATGGATTATTTTCTTGTTATCAGGGGTATGGGTGACCATTGGAGTTTCAATAATAGGGTCAACTGGCTTCTCCGCTCTTGGGATTCGCTCTACTTGGGCTATTGTGTGAAAAGCCTCTTGGGAAGATGAGGAGGTTTCTCCTTCATGGTATTGGGAGGTACTTCTGAGGGGGAATAAGGCAAGTTTGACTCTACAAGGGGTAAAGGGAATATCTTGCATTCTCTCTTTTCTTCTTGGAACATGCCTGCCAATAACCTAGCCATATCTTTTACATCCTCATGAGAAGTATTAGAAGTTCTCATTGTATGGCTAGTCGCAACCCCTTTAGGTGGTTCTTGCTTGGAAGGTCGTACTGGATCTGTGAAATAGTATTTTGCATCAGCATAATAGTATTCAATAGTGGGAAAGGGTCTCTTGTCGACATAAATCGTGTACTGTCTACCCTTACGGTTATACGTGAAGCATTGATGGAGTGTAGAAGGAACCACCCCATGATCATGAAGCCATGGTCAACCAAGCAGGATATTATAGGATGTATCAGTTTCTATGACATGAAACAAGGCATACTCATTTAAATCCCCAATCTTGAGATGAAGGCGAACTGTACCGGCTGGCTTTTCCCTCGATTGGTTAAAGCCTTGAACCATCAGATGCATGGGCTATAAGTTTGCATCGCTCAAACCAATGCGGGTAGGACTTCTCCTTGCGATGAGGTTTATGGCCGAACCTCCATCCAACATAATTCGGTTAATTGAATGAGCATGGAGATCTCCAGTTACAAATAACGGCCGGTTATGAAACTTTTCCCCCAACTGGAGATAATCATTTGAAAAAGTGATGACCATGCATGTGGTGAGAATTGATGGGTCTACTTCAATTGGTTCTCCTTGTTTCTCATATATTTTTGGGCAGGAGAGAGCTTGTATTAAAGCCATACGAAACTCTCTTAATAGCATTAGACCGTCATAGATGCTCAAAAGGGCTGGTAACTTCCTTAAATGCCTAAGCATGTCATACTTGACCTTGGCTTCATTCGGAAGAACAACCCCTGAAGCCCCCATTGGTTTTGGAGGAACTGCAGGTGGTGGAGTGGCTTTTGGGATTTCTGGTTGCACAGTAGGTGATGGAGGTAAGGGAGCGACTCTTGTGATGAGAGGCACTGATGTAGGTGTTGAAGAAGTAGAGGAAGGCTGGTTGGGTTGCACAGCTGGGGTAGGTGTTGGAAGAATGGAGGTTGTGGTAGTTGAGGGTTTTCAGGTTTGTTGAGAAAGGTAGGAGAAGGGTTTGGGTAAGGGACCAAGGGTGGCGCAGGATATTTGAGGAGAGGTGGCTGTACATAGGGAGTGGTTGGTGGGTTTGGATATGGGATAAGTGGTGGCCCAGGGTATTCAAGAGTTTAGGTCGTTCAGACTTTTGGTAAGGCTGAAGTCTCTGTCCTGATCTCAACTCTAGTTGGTCAGCCTCAATTGTTGCATTTCCCACTATGAGAAATACCATATGGCATGCTTCAAAAGAACTCCCTCCTTTAGAGCCTTTACAATGAGGCTTTCTCTTAGCAATAAAAGCCATAGCATCTTCTACACTCAAGAATCCTGTTTGTTGGGCAATCATCTTCTTCACCTGTTTACGATGTCGTTTGCTGGTATTACATAGTTTAAGCTCTGCATCAAGGGCATCAAAATCCAAGCATTCAAGGTCAGGTTGGGGTATGTTGGGAGAAGAAGAGTTTGGAGAGTCGGAGATAGAAGAAGAAGAGGAGATTGAAGAGATGGGGTGAGAGAAGGACTAGGAGGAATTTAGAGAATTAGAAGAAGAGTAAGGGTTTGAAGAATTAGGTTTAGAAAAGGAGAGCTTTTTGATTTGTCACTGGTATTAGTCTCCAAAAGACTTTTAATGTTTGCATTCTCATTGGACGTAATCAATGACTTTTTTACCTCATAACTCTTGTTGGACATTTGCAGAGAATCTTGAAGGTCTTCACCACATGGACTATTGAAGGGTATTTTTAGAGTCCTTGCTTTCATTGGACTGACCTAGATGCGCTCTCGGAATTTGTCCCCTTGTTGGAACATCCCGGATTATTTCAGGAACCACCATTTCGTGTTAGATCTCTTGACTTGCTTCTTGACTGTCCCTGGCTAGAAGAATTTACTTTGAAACAAAGTCATACGGGGTTGGAAGAGGAGGAATGGGAGGGAGAAAAGTTGCTTCAAGTGAAGGTTGTGGTAGCCTCCTTCTCCGGCATTGAGCCTTTGATGGTCGATTACCCTTTCCTTTCTTTTTGACTGGTGTGACCTTTCGGGGCTAGGGTGGTACAGGTACAACTTTAGCTTGCCGAATTGCCTCTCTCTTAAGGCTCTTCATCAAACCATGCCCATGGTATACTATCCAAGGCTCTGATGTCTTAATGGGCGTTTCCAAGATCACGGGTTTAGGAGGGACCACTTCTTCGAATGTTTGAAGGGACGATTGATTGGTCTCAGGTATTCTTTTTTGATGCGGCGGTAGCAAGTCAGTAACCACCACATCACCTTCTCTCATAAGTTTCTCTAAGATTGCTTTGAAACCATAACATTGTGCTAAGTCTTGTCCTCTTATCTGGTGATAGGAACACCATGAATCCCTTTTGGCCTGAATGGTGTATCTTTCCTTTCTAGGGGAATACGGATGAATCATCTCTTGTGCTACTGGCATGTCAAACATGACAGGAAGGAATTCCGGAGATATTTCATCTGAATGCACATCTTGGAATTGCTCTTCAACAATCGTGATCACATTTGAGGTTTCAGCCGCTTCAAATACTTTCTTAAGATTCCCCAGGTGAATCTGTCCTCTTTGGATTAAAGCCTCAATGTGATCCTTGAGATGGAAGCAATCCTGGACATGATGGCTAAGCATCCGATGGTAAGTGCAATAGTTTTTATTGTTGGTAAGCCCCACCTGATCTGGTCTTGTAGGTTTTGGTAATACTATCATCCCCTGTTCTAATAGCACGTAATGGATGGTTTCATCCCCTGTCCTAATAGCGTTTTTATTGTTGGTAAGCCCCACCTGATCTGGTCTTATAGGTTTTGGTAATACTATCATCCCCTGTTCTAATAGCACGTGAAGGATGGTTTTATCCCCTGTCCTAATAGCATGTATAGGATGGTTGGAACCCAATCCCTATGAAACTATATTGCTTGCTCATCCTCTGCTGAAATGAGCTGGGTTGATAAATGTTAGAAGGTGGGGGAACCTGTCGTTAGTCTCGAGGCTGTGGTGGGTTGATAGAGGTTAGGAGGTGGGGGAGCCTGTCGTTAGTCTCGAGGCTGGGTGGTCGGGGTTGAGGTTGCCCTTGCTCTTTTAACTGTTTCAGCCCTTGAGATATATCTAAGGTTTTGAGGGGTGTTGAACCAGTGGGAGGTTTAGACTGAGTTGGGGTAGCCGTGTCATAAAGTGACAATGAATCGAATTTATTGATCAAAATTCATATGCATGTGACAATGGAAAAATACAAGAAGTTTACGTATGATAATGGCAAGAGATCCATGTTTTTTTTTTTATGAATGATGATGATAAGTGGTGTCTATATGTATATATGATAAGAAACAATGAATATTTAGAATAGAGTAGAATTAATGTGAAATAAAAGAATATGAAGAAGTGAAGAGACATTATAATAAAAAGAGAAGGATGGATGTAAGAAAGAGAAATTATCGAGATAAACACGGATTGAGAGAATATGACCCAGAGACATAGATAAGGAGATACGAGAGAGGCAAAAAGAGATAAGAGTTTGAGAGAAGAGAGTGAGATAAAGATG
The DNA here is from genome assembly GCF_000471905.2 of Amborella trichopoda. The sequence goes on from NW_006497421.1 coordinate 643,288, forward strand.
GGAGAGAACGAGTGAAATTAGAGGGAGAAAGAGAGAAAAGTTGCGTGGGGAGAGAGCTGTAAGAGAAAGAGAGAAAAACGAGAGGGAGAGGGAAAATTAAGGGAAAGCGAGAGAGGGATATTGGGGGAGAGAAAGAAGGGAAGTAACGAGAGAGTGAGAAATAGAGAGAGAAAAGTCGGGTGAGGGATAGAAAAGAAAGATGAGAGAGATATTTACGTTGAGAGGGTGGGATTTGGAGAGATTTTTGGGAGAGAAAAACAAGGCGTGGAAGAGAGAGAGTTATGGAGAGGAGAAGAGAGAAGTGAGAGAGAGAGGGTTCGTTGCGGTGATTGAGAGGGGATTAGGTGTAGAAGAGAAGAGGGCAGCAACCATGAAGAAAGGGGGAGAGCGAGGAAAGTAGGCTGGGCCCGTAGCCACATGAGGATGAGAGAGCGTAAAGAATAGGGGGAGAATGGGCTGCGCCCGTAGCTTAGGCCGTGGAAAACGGGGAAAGTAGGCTGGCCTGGTAGCCACATGAGGATGAGAGAGAGAGAGAGTAAGAAAGAGTAAACAACAGGGGGAGAATGGGCTGCACCTATAGCTTAGGCTGTGGGCACGTGAGGGTGAGTTGGGCCTGCAGCCTAGGCTGTGGGCTCATGAGGTTAAGAGATAAAGGAAATAGAGGGGAGAGAGAGAGAAAGAAAGTTTGAGAGTGATAGAGAGATAGAGAGAGTTGCATGAAAGAGAGGGGGAGAAAGATAGACGTGAGAGAGAGTTTTATGGAAGGAGAGAGAGAGTTGGAGAGATTTATGGGGGAGAGGGAGAGAGAGATACAAGAGAGGGTGAATTTTCGTGAGAGAGCGAGAGATAAAAAGTGAGAGAAAGAGATGGGTTGCGTGAAGAGAGATAGAGAGAGAGAAAGAGAGAAAAGAGGGGGAGAATGAGCTGCGTGAGGGTGAAGAGAGATAGAGAAAGAGAGAGAGGAGGGGGCGAATGAGTTGCCAGAGGGTGAGGGAGAACGTAAGAGAGAGTAAAGAAGAAGGGGAGAAGTGATTGGACCTGTAGCCTATCCTGCGGGTCATGAGGGTGAGATAGAGGATAAGAAAGAGAGAAGAAGAAGGGGAGAAGTGGTTTGGCGCACTACTTAGACTGGGCCTGTGAGGGTGAGAGAGAGAGTAAGAGAGAGAAGAAGAGGGGGTGAGGGACAAGGTAAGAGAGTAAAGAAGAAGAGGAGAAGTGGCTGGGCTGTAGCCTAGCCTGCGGCCTGTGAGGGTGAGAGAGAGAGTAAGAGAGAGAAGAAGACGGGTAGAAGTGGTTGGGTTAGCAGCCTAGACTGTGGGCCCATGAGGGTGAGAGAGAGAGAAAGTAAGAGAGAGAAGAAGAGAGGAAGAAGTGGCTGGGCTTGCAGCCTAGACCGCGGGCCTATGAGGGTGAGAGAACGAGAAAGAGTAAGAGAGAGAAGAAGTGAGGAAGAAGTGGCTGGGCCCGCAGCCTACACCGCAGGCCCATGAGGGTGAGATAGTGGGTAAGAGAGAGAGAACAAGAGGGGGAGAAGTGGTTAGGCCCGCAGCCTATACCGCGGGCCCATGAGGGTGAGAGAGTGGGTAAGAGAGAGAAGGAAAAAAGTGGTTGGGCCTGTAGTCTAGACTGCGGGCCCCGTAAGGGAGAGAAAGAGCTGCAGGCCCCGTGAAGGAGAGAGAGAGAGTAAGAGAGAGAAAAGTGGCTAGGTCCGCAACCTAGACCGAGGGCCCATGAGGGTGAGAGAGAGAGAGTAAGAGAGTGAGAAGAAGAGGGTGTGAAGTGGCTCAGCCAAGAGCCCATGAGAGTGAGAGAAGAAGAAAAGGAGAGGTAGTTGGGCCCACAGCTTAGACTGCGGGCTCGTGAGGGTGAGAGAGAGAGAGAGAGTAAGAGAGAGAAGAAGAGGGGGAGAAGTGGTTGGGCATGCAGCCTAGACCATAGGCCATGAGGGTGAGAGAGTGGGTAAGTGAGAGAAGAAGGGGAGAAGTGTTTGGACCTGCAGCCTAGAGCGCAGGCCCATGAGGGTGAGAGAGTAGGTAAGAGAATAGACTTTTTATATTCATACATTTTCTCAATATATCTCAGGATTTTTATTAAAACGAAATGTCCAAATTTGAAGGGGAGTAGTGGCTAGGCCCGCAACTTAGACTGCGAGCTCGTGAGGGTGAGAGAGTAAGCGAGAGAGAAGAAGAGGGGGAGAAGTGGTTGGGCCCACAGCCTAGACTGCAGGACAATGAGGGTGAGAGAGAGAGAGAAGAAGAGGGGGAGACGTGGCGGGGCCCGCAGCCTAGACCGTGGGCCCATGATGGTGAGAGAGTGGGTAAAAGAGAGAAGTAGAAGGAGAGAAGTGACCGGGCCTGCAGCCTAGACTGCGGGCTCGTGAGGGTGAAAAAGAGAGTAAGAGAGAGAGAAGAAGAGGGAGAGAAGTGGCCGGGCCCGTTGCCTAGACCGCGGGCCCATGATGGTGAGAGAGTAAGAGAGAAAAGAAGAGGGAGAGAAGTGGCTGGGCCTGCAGCCTAAACCGCGTGCCCATGAGGGTGAGAGAGTAGCTAAGAGAGAGAAAAGAAGAGGGGGAGAAGTGGTTGGTCCCTAAGCTTAGACCGTGGGCTCATGAGGGTGAGAGAGTGGGTAAAAGCGAGAAAAAGAGAAACCGATAGTGGAGGAGAAGAGAGAATATTTGTGAGAGAGAGAGTGAGATATTTGAGAGAAAGAGAGAAGAGAAGATTTGGGAGAGAGGAGAGAGAGATAGAAGGGAACATTTAGAGAGAGAAGAAGAGAGATGATCGAGAGGGGGAGAGAATTTTTAGGGAGAGAGTTGAGAGAGAGAAAGAGAAAGAGAATTGGGCCCGCTGTCTAGACTGCGGGCTTGAGGCGAGGAGAGAGAAAAAAAGAGAAAAGAGAAAGAGAAAAAAAGGGAAAGAAAGTAAGAGAGAGAAAGTGAACCGTTCATTTAGGTGGGCTAGAGTCTTGGCTTGGCTCGGTGTAGACCCTTTGGTGGGCTAAGTGATATGATGAGCTTGGAACTCCAAAGGGCATTTCTCTCTAAAAAATATTCTCTCTTGTCATTCAAATATTTTTCCATTTTTTCAAGAAAACGTCACACAACGAGGCCACATCTATTTACAGGCATCCACCAAAACATGGGTGGATGCTCAAAAGTGGACAAAATTTACTGAAAATACCATTTTTTTGTGAATTATATTTTAATTTCGTATTAATGAAAAATGACCAAAATACCCCTTTCCCACAATGCAAAAAATGGCCAATTGGTCCCATTTGAAGAAGGCCTAAGCCATGGACACCATCCGGGGGCAATATAGAGCCATCCGGCTGTAATTTGGGGGCTTTTCGGTGGTTGTTCATATTGTTTGTCGTCGTTTAAATGACACTCAAATTATTGCGGTCGTTTTAGTATTTATTTAAACCAATCCGTCTTGTTTCCGGCAAATTTTTTCATCATAACTTGGATAGAATCATATCAGGGTCATTTTGTGACAAAAATCGTCAAAATTGATAGTCATTTGAACTTGTTCCAAATTTGAAAAGTCACCGGAAAATGAGATTTTGGCGATCGAAAAACGTGACGTATTCATCTTTAAATTGTACTCAATCGGACCTTTCATTTCGCTTTAATTGTATTTGATATTCTTCGTCTTCATCCCACCATCGCAACGCATTTATTTTCATGACGATCCGATATCGAAATTTCAAAATACGCCCACTTGATCAAACACCATTTCCTTTTTTGCCATTCAATTTCGAGCTAAATTTCTCTCTACGAATTCTGCTCATCTTCTTGGGATAAATTTTATATCAAATTGTGCGACAAACCTTGCCCTAAAATTTGCGCTCGATCGGGTCTAGGATGAAGGAGATATAGTTATTCAAAAATCAATCCCGAGCTCAAAAGTATGAAAACTGGTTCTTTACAGCCTCACCATAATAGTGTAAAACCTACCTTTTTTTGGATAAGTTGGGCCTAGGGGTCAGGAAGTGTTCAAATGGGTTGAATCCAATGGTGGTGGTCTCGTGTTCATTTAAGGCCTAAAAAATTAGGGCTCTAGTTATGAGGTATTTTTCAAGGTGATAGGCGCTATTTTCGAATTGGATCTCGATCGAACATGCCTTAAACTTGTCGGATCAGGCTGAAATTTGATGAGGATCCTTAATGTACCCCAACCATCAATTTGAGGATATTTGGGCATCCAAAGAACCCCTTCTAGTGAAATTTTTGAGATGGGCTCTAATTTGATTGTTTAGAGCCTTGGATCTATATAAACTTTTTTCGTAAATAAAATAGACCATGTAAAGTATTACAAACTTATTTCTATAAATAAGGCTACAACCTTATTCAAACTGCATTAGAGAAAAACGGAAATGCATAGAATAAGACCATTTATTTTTGGATGCGGTTTCTATAAGGTTGCAACCATTAACAATCCAATTAAGATGTACCTCCAAATTTTATCATAACATGTAATTTTGGTATAAAAAATTCTTAAAATTATCTCAAAATCGATTTTTATATGTATTTATAAAATTTTAAAATTAAAAAATAGTTAAAATCAAGTAGGTCTATAAATATATGAAAATCTTGAAAAATGGACGGTCTAGATGATGTGTTGGAAGATACACTATTTATGGGACTCAAAATTTTTTTTTTTTTTTGTCATATTCATACACTCGATATCGCGATGATCAATTAGAGGGTTTTCAACATTAAAACAACATTTGTCCAATGGATTTGTTTTCAACATTAAAACAATATTTTCCAATGGATTTGTTTTCAACATTAAAGCAACATTTTCCAATGGATTTTTTAGGTGTGTATGTAATTCTACATTTTAAGGTTGCAACCTTATATAAACTTCTTTTATTTTTTGTACAAGGAGATCACAACTATTATTGGCCATTAACTGTAAAATTGGGTGGTTGAGACTAAGCACAATGTCTAAAATAAAATTTCTCAAATGTTGTGGTACACTAATTTTTTTTCAATGTTAAATACATCTATTGAAATGGCTAAGATCCACCATTGGACCTGACCATGAGCCACCTCGGCGATGAATTGAAGAACTCGTCGTTCTCGACCCCTTTCATGTGTCCCGTCCTCAAGGCCAACATCCTCCTCAGCAAGTCCATGTCCCTATAGCCCTCATCCTTGTCCGTGCATCCCTCTTCGTCATCGTCATTCTCATTCCATTTGCAGAAATCCACATCCAAAATGCTAGTCGGCGATCCAAAACTTTCCGTCTTTCTTCCCGGTGATCCAAACCCATTCAAATTCGCGGATCCGGAACCATCAATCTTTCTCCTCACCCCCTCCAAAATCGGCAATCCATTGGGTTGAAGATCCCCCTCCTCTTGTCTCCTCGGCGATCCAACTCCCTCACCCCTAAAAATTGGCAACTCGAGGCCCTCTCCCCACCTCATCGGCGATCCAAACTCCGCATCGCCGATTTCTCGGCCCGATAGAAATGGGTGCGCGAGTAGTTGCTCACACCCCCACCTCTCTCGAGGGTCCCTCTCAAAGCATCTCCTCAAAAAGTCCCTCCCCTCCCTTGAAAATCTCGCCGGGAACTCGGGAAAATCTCGCGAAAATGCGATCCTGTAAATCGCGGCCATGGGGTCCACCTCGTGGCCACCGGACCAAGCCGGTTTCCCGGTAGCCATCTCAATGACCGTACACCCCAGGGCCCAAATGTCACATCCAAACCCTAATTCCTCCCTCCTCAAGACCTCAGGTGCCATAAACAAAGGGGTGCCCTCAACTGTGAAACCCCTTTCTATGGTTTTCCCTTTGTTTATCTTTTTTGCACACCCAAAGTCTCCTAATTTTATTTTCCCACAGGGCCCAAATAATACATTTTTACATTTGAGGTCACCATGAACAATTTGATTTTCATGCAGGTACGAGAGCCCCTTCAATATTTCTCTTGTGTATGACCGGATTACCGGCTCAGCCAGTGAACCCCCGAAATTTCCCAAGATTTCGGCGAGGTTGCCCCCCGCCATGTACTCCATGAAGAGGTTCCCCCTTTTTGAGCCGTCGATCTCGGAGAAGTCGTCTCCTAAGCGCCGTACGATGTGAGGCGAGTCGATTCCGAGTAGGATATGTGACTCGTTTTGTAAAACTTCAAAAGAGGGCTTCGAGAGCGATTCGTCAGCAGATTTGACAACGAATAACTCGCCAGTTGATTTGTCCATGGCGAGGCTTACAATTCCGAAAGAACCAGAGCCAATGGGCTTTCCTCGAACCCAGGAAATGGGCTTTTTCGGACCCATTTTGAGTTGCCGGAAATTGGGGGAGCAAATTGCAGGGGAAATGGTGGTGATATGAAGGGAAATGGGGATGCGCTATGGTGAATTGGGGTTTGTGAACCCAATTCTGAGATCAAATGATACGCTCTTTTTAGATGCATAGAGAAGAAGAAGGGAATGAAATGCACTGTTGCGGATGGATCTTGGTTGAAAAACCGGTGAATTCGGCTTGAAAATCAATGTAATTGGCCGGAAAACCGATCAAATTGGCCTCAAAATCCGTGAAATAACCACAAACTGGATCGAATTCCTGGAGGAAACCAGTGAAATTGGCCAAAAGTACCGGAGATCTTCGCCGGAATCTCGAGAAGCCACTCTCACGTAACTGCAAAATAGAAGAACCCCCACCAGAGAAGAGTTGGGTCTGTTCCCCGGTGAGAATATGCGGGATTCCAGCAATTGGGTCGTCTTTCCCGGCGAGAAAATCCCCTTTTCCAATGCCGAATTCCGGCAATATGGGGCGTTTTCCTGCCAAAGAGAGGCGTGGCTTCCGATGAATTGAGCGGTTTCTCCTTTCCCTTTGTTTTCTATTTTCCAAGAGAGAGAAGAAAAATTTAATGGAATTTACAGGGAGTTTTAGAGTGCGGATTTTGTGGGGTTAAGGACACGTCCTAAGGCTAGAAAACCGCTTTATTGGATAAACGGTTAAGCAAAAATTCTTGCTTTATCCTTCAGAAAAATCTAATAAAAACCACCCGAAAAGAGAAAATGATAAAAATAACCAAAGTACCCCTATTTGGTTATATAAATTTAATTAATATCTTTTTTAACAAATTTACAAGGGTGAGAAGTATGGACACAAATAAAATCCCCCACATTGCAAAGTGATTTGAAAATATCTCTTCTACTGAATTTCATATGCAATTGGGGACTATTTACATGTCACAATCAGACCATTAAATTTGACGTCTAATGACACTCTTACAGCCACCCATTTTGAAATTGGTTAAATTTTATTTATTTATTGAGATTAAATGGTTTAGCAGATGTCATTAACAATCCTATGTCTCAAGTTCAATTCCTACCACTGAATTACCCAATAAGTTATCTATTACAAATATTTTAGGTCAAAAATCCCCAAAGGAATTTTGGCTACACAACCAAATGAACAATCCAATCTTGCAAGACCGCCATGAGACAAACCCTAGTTTTTGAAATTATAGTTATAAAGACCGAACAGGTGGTCCAATGGGTCTATCAGTACCTTGGCCGGTCTTGTCCAAGGTAAAATCAAGTTAGCTAAAATACTAGACAAAACTAAATTTGACCGGTTTTGATAAGTCAGACTAGCTAGTTTTAACGGATTCAACCAACTAAATGAAATTGGGCAATTCTTTTTATTACATTCATATTTTTATACTATTACATCTATTTTTCTTTCATTTTTTTTTTAAAATCCGGTCCAATTAGACCTGTGGTTGGATTGATTTTAATTAGACCGATCCCCACACTAGTTTGATAGCCAGTCCGATCCCCATGCTAATTTGATAGCCAGTCCAATCCTAATAACCCTGGTTTAAATGGTACATTGAGCTTCTTAACAATGAACCGAATTAGTCGACCATGGACAAATGGAAAGTGATCTTTATAGCTCATCCGTAAGGTGTTTGCTAGTGCAGCTTGGTTCAAATTTTAAATATGACTGATATAGCTCCATAACTTTCGATAAACAATGGTGGACTCGCTTTCTACAGGGTCCCCAAGTCAATGGTGGACCCGCTTTCAGAAGAGCACACACAAGAAATTTTGATTTGCATTACATTTTTTTGAATTTGTTTTTAGCCATATGTGTTTGGGCATAATTTTGTATGGCAAGAATCATGCTGATTGAAAGGAGATATTTACTTTCAAAAGATTCTATGCTGTTGCAGGAGCATATTGTCCATTGCTTTTTTTGGGTAAAACCCGATCAAGAAGTATCTTTTGGCCCCAAAAGTTTTGGGGATGTATCCTCTTCAATGCAGTGACTAGCCTCATAAAAGAAAAATGGCAAATCACACTCGGTGCTCCTGAATGAAATAACGTCCCAAGATTTGACATGTCCATCTTTTCGATGGTGAAATTTAAAGGCCGAAGAACCCAAAATCCATTGTTTTTCTTAAAATTAATCATCTGGTGATTTTTAGGTGAGTTCTAGACTTTCATATTAAAAAAAAAATCCTCCCAAGTGTCACTTTCAGATGAGGGAGCAAATGTACAGTATTCTCTCACGCGAACATATACAAAAAAACAGTAGTCTTAAATCACTTCGTCAACATGGGTTGGGAAGTGACAAATTCAGATTTGTTCACAAGAGAAATGGCATCGTGTAAAAGCTTTTGCTCTAACTCTATTGAAGGACGATCTAAATTTCTTTTCAATATCCTTTTACTTTATTTTCCAATTCATTATAAAGATTTTTTGCCATACATGTCATTTCATTGTCCCACAAACTGAAAATTATGGAAGGATGTTTTGCTTATATTAGTATGAGCAGATAGGTAATGGGGTTGAGGTCATGGTGGTAGCACTTCTTGAATCTCAGCTACCGATCTAAGTTACCATTTTCATTAACATTTGAAAACAACTAACTAAAAACGGGTAGGGCCTTGTATTCCCCATTGATATTAGGGCTCGCAATGAGCCAAAATTCTCGAGCGATCCATGGAAATGGAGGAGCATTTGCTGGAAAAGTTAACCGTATCTAGAATCCACTTTAGAAAAATAGCATGTAATTTCACTTTACTTTTAAATTTTCTCCAAACAAGATGAATATTCAACACCTCATTCATAGGTTTTGATTTAATCTAAATACCCGTAAAGTAACACACGATCTTGAGTTGGAATATTTTCATGTCTTTCTTATTGGCATTTTGATTATTTTCCCATTTATAAATGACTGAAAACACACATTTGTGCATCGTTTCTGACAACTAATGAAAGCAAAAGTTAACAGTATCAACAACAACAACGCTTCTCTAAACATGAGTTGGATCAATAGGCCTAATTGGGCACGAAATTCCACTCCACGAACGTTGATCTAGATCAATGGTCTATTAGGGACGATGACTCATTTTGGCTCATATAGGCTCGAGTCCTGGCCCATTAGGTTTTGGTGTATGATCCCTTTTTATTTTTTGTTATGAATGCAATATACAAAACCTTTGAAAAAGGTTGTTTCGTTATTAGAAAATTCTTCAATTGACCATCTTGATCTCGATATATATATATATATATAGATATGAAAGAAAAAATGAATTTTAAGTCCTAAAATCACTCCATCTTATACCACATTATCTAGACCGTCTATTTTTAAGATTTTTAAGTGCTCATAGATTTGTTAGATTTGCACCATTTTCGGAGCTTTCAATTTCATTATAAGGGTGACAAATAGACTTTTAGGCCCTTATAAGATTTTTGGCACCAAAAATACATCTTTTAATGAGATTTTGAGATGCACCTTACCGTGATTGTTTAAGGTTGTCACCTTATACAAACCTCACTCTATAATGACATGTATTGTATCCTCTATTTACATAAGCACACTTACATGTATCAGTAATTGACATGATCTAAGTGCCAAAAACACCAATTTAAAAAGTTGCCTTTTTTTCGTTTAAAAACGAACACTGGCAAATTTAAAAGATTGTTGAAAAAATTGGCTGTTCTAACCGGTAACCGCTCAATGGCCCATTTCGGTTTCGGTGACCAGCCAGGTTATTTATTATTTATTTATTTATAATAAAAATATTAAAAGATACGAGATTTTGTTTGTAATGTATTTTTAATGTTTTTCATCATTAAAAATTATATAAAATCCTAAAAATAAGGGATTTTGTTTGTAACTTATTTTTAATGTTTTTAATCATTATAGCTAAAATTGAAAATTGTTTTAGCCATTAATATTTATTTTTAAATTTTCCCAATTTTTTTAGAAAATTTCAAAAATACCCCTAGGCACAAATCAATTCTTTAAAATTCATTTTTTCTATTACTTGTAAACTTAATTTGGATGTGCTTTGTTTAATCAATCTTTAAATGTATTTTTCATATTTTATTAGAATTATTTTTTGTATTTTTTTTAATACTTTTTCACCTCCCGGGACTTGCCCGGTTAGAACGGTTGAACCAGTTGGATTACCAGTTAAGCTGGTTGAACCATTTCCAAGTCCATGTTAACCATTTCAATTCGATTTTTCCTACATCGATTGTAACCGATTATGCCAACAAGCCTTATAAGAGAAGAATCTCAGGATACTTTCTCATTCTTTACTCTCCCTTTCAAATCTCACAAGAAGTAGCCTCTTATGCAAGTCAAGTGAAAGTCATGGCAATTGGTGCCAATGCATAATAACATCTTTAGGGAATTTAATTAACTATCATTGAATCAAAGATCCAAAAGGAAATCGAATGACTGCTTTCAGTATCCAAAGAAGCATGGGGGCTCCATCAATATGTTGACAATTTGGGTGATGTGGTTAAAAGGCTAATGCAAATTACTGGAATCAAATTTAAGCTTCCAGCACCAATAATTCAAATTCATGGGCACAAATAATTTCTGTGTGTGCTTTCTAATAGTGTCTGGAATGGCTCCTTCCATTTCTTTTGGAGACCCTCACAATCCCATTACAATTCTAATGGTCTTGGCAATGTTATGATCATTCACATACAAGACTCAGGAAACATTAAGAACCTATTAGTTCAAATATTCTCTCTGCAAATGTGTTAAGATAGACGATATTAGAAAGCTTCAAATCTTTTCATTCAAAGATAGTGGTGTTTAAATACAAATTCCTAACTCAATGACTAATCCCTTGATTGTAGGGATTTTCCTAACAATATAGATATGGGTGATTATCCACATGGTTTACAGTACATATAAACGGTTAAGAGGTTGAGTGTTCATCGGCCATATCTTCGTCGGCTGATGTGGTAGGCCATGGCCTACTACATCAGCCGATGAAGATATGACCGTATCGTAATACAATGAAAAGGAGCTTGCTGACAGACCTCAATTCACATGAATATGACTTAAGAATTAGAAAAGTTATAAATGCTTAAATCTATAAACATTTCTCAATACTATTAAAAAGAAAGATACGATGGGCTTCAACTTTTGAAACAAAAGAAACTTGAAATCTTGAGTACCACCTGTTCACATCTTCATGGAGTTTGCAAGTTTGCAACCATCAATCCATGGCCACAATGATTCAACAAGAGCATTAAATTTCATGCTACTTATTTATTTGCAAACTTCCTTTGGCACATGCGCCAAGATTGAGCCCATTGAAAGGTGCTAAAAGTAATAGGGATGAGGTTAAGAATCCCTTGCTTGTACATGCTAGAAGAAGCCCAAAAAAAAGTTGAAGTGAGCCTCTTTCGACAATACTTGGGAAGTACAGACCAAACGAATGTAAGAAATATCGTAGTGGAACAGTTAATAAGATATGGGCCTGGAAGCGGTTCAGTTGGCATAACTGGTAAACTGGCGGTTCAATCTTTAATTGGGCAAGTCCCAAGCGGTCAAAAAAGAGTTTTAAAAAATACAAAAAAATCTATTAATATATGAAAATATATATTTAAAGAATGATTAAACAAAATACATCCAAATGAAGTTGAAAATTAATAATAAAAAAATGAATTTTAAAAAATGGATTTTAAAAAATCGATTTGTGTCCAAGGGTATTTTTGAAATTCTCTAAAAAAGATGGAAAATGTAAAAATAAGTATTAATGGCAAAAACAATTTCCATTCTTTGTATTGAAAATTACATTACAAACAAAATCCCTTATTTTTTGAGATTTCATATAATTTATTTTAAAAATACCTGGTTGGTTATGAAAATCGGCTGAAATCGGAACCGGCTAGTGGCCAGTTCCAATCTAAGAGAGAGTTACATGTTAGACCGCCTAATTTTTTCTGACCAAACTCTTCTGCATGTTCAATTGCAGGGACAAAAGATTAATTTTTCCTACAAATTCAATGACAAAAATAAAAAAAAAAATTAAAAAAGATTATTGTACTAACTGATAAGGAAATCAACACTACTTATACACTATCCCAATATTAATTACCACTAGTATGTATAGAATGTTGAACCTTTTTCAATATCAATGTGTCTTAGTGTCATAAGCCAATATGCTATCAGAATCTACTTCCTAAACCTAACCGCAAAAATTTAGTGTGTCACCAATCCAACGCACAGGAGGACAATTTGATTCCCAACTGCAACGGCTGCAACTTGAGCTTTTATTTATGGAATCACTTGCATGCAAGTGATATAATGCAACAGTTGTATCGTACTATAATGCAATCATATTTCTAAAAAATCGTGTTTGTGGAATTTATATGACTCAAAATTTTATACACATACTCTCATAATCTCAATAATGAATCCAAAAAAAAAAAAAAGTTCAATTTGAACCCTAGATATGGTCAAAATTAGTGCCCTCGAACAACGAATCTTCTACTATTCATTTGGTGAAATTCAAGATCTTAGCCTTTACAAACTCTAAATCATTTTTTTCTTTTTTAACATTGTTCTTCTAATGATAATAAAGTTATTTAAAAAAATTAGAAAAGAAAAAAATCCTTCTAAGGCCTAGATCTAGGCATCTTACCAAAATAGACAACCTATGTTAATTGGGCTAAAAAAATACCTTTTAAGTTATGTTGTTAAATTTTTCTTTTTTGTGGTTGTTCATTAGCATGAAAATAGTGCATATTTTAAAATTTGGATCAAACAAATGACTATAACATGGTTTTTTAAAGTTGTTGCATTATACTATGATACAACTGTTGCATGAAAGATCCCTGAGTTGGACACTCAACTCAAAGGTACTCGAGCTTGCCACCCAAGTTACTCGAGCGAGTCCGGGCTGGCTTGCTCAAGTAATCGATTACTTATTACAATTGCAATATAGATTTTCAAATCATCATAGGGTTTATGACACAAGAACCACATCTTCTACAAAAATTAAAGGTGCACCTTACTTGTGTAGTATATGGTGGGCAACTTATTCAAACTTCACCCAAAAAACATGCATGATTTATGTGTCTAGAGATACGATATCCTTTTTTTTTTTTTTAGCAGTTTAGAGATACGATATCTATGAGTGGATTGAAATAACATTACAAAGTCATATTATTAATGGAAAAAGCTTATATAAGGTTGCAACCTTAAAATGTAAAAATAAGGTACACATAAAAAATTCATCATAAGTGGTTATGTTGATGTTAGAAAACCCTCTAATTGATCATTTTGATATCGAGATGTATAAATATGAAAAGAAAAAAAGATTTCGAGTATGCAAAATAGTATATCTTGCAACACATTATATATATCGTATATTTTCAAGATTTTTAAGTGTTATAGATTTATTAGATTTCAATATTTTTTAGGTTTAAAATTTTATAATTAAAAAAAAAATGTATTTCTTGATATTTTTTTAAAAAATTTTGTACCAAAATTACATTTATGACAAAATTTAGAGGTGCACAAATTGTTTAAAGTTGCAACCTTATCCGAACCCATCTATTATTTATAATTTCAAAACATAAACACCAAAATACTTACTCACACTAATGAATGACATTATTGTGGCGCGGGTAAAAAAATATTATATATTGTGGACGTATACAGATAGAAGACTTGCCCGCACAAACATTTGGAGATTCCACTTGTCAACTATATGAGCCCTAGGGTCCACGCGTTCGATCCGCAAAAATTAACAAGTCAAAACCTATTGCTGTCATCACAACCTAGGGAATGTGAATTAGGGTTTGATCACATGCAGGCTCCATGCAGAAGCCACCACTTAGAACAACCATCCAACCATTTTATAAGAAATTTAAGGCTTTGACACGTGCTAAGACATGGTTAGGTGGCACGTGAGAATAACACGGGGATCCTATTTGGGTTTGGTGAGGCGGCGGCCTATCCATAAAGGTTGGATGGACATTGCATCCCTATAAATATGGTCCACCATTTTTTCACATTCGAATGAGAAGCACAGGTCGAGTGCAAGTCTTCTTAGAACATGGATTGGTCACCTGAGAAAGCCATGAGAGCCTATCTAGGCACTCTTAAGATGGTATACTCTCTCTCTATCTCTCTCTCTCACACACACAATATCCTCTTCTTTCTGTTCTTTTTCTTTTCTTTTTTTTTTTTTAAGAAAAAAAAGAAGAAAAAAAAGTCACCCACACTATTTCTTCTTGCTATAATTATTTATTTAATTTTTCTTTTGAAGAAGTCACCCACACACTATCTTCTTGCTATAATTACAAACTACACAGGGACCATCACATGCTCATAAGTTTTATTGCAATAGCCATTAATGCTTGATCAAATCTCAATGTCTCATGCAAAATTTCACTGGTAACTTATTGTTTTCTCTTTTCAGTGCAAGGACCAATTTTACAAGCATGGGACAAAGGGGAGCTCATCTTCCATGGAACCTGAAGGTGACCAATTTTACAAGCATGGGACAAAGGGGAGCTCATCTTCCATGGAGCCTGAAGGTGTTGAGCTCTTATCAGCCTTAGCAGCAGGAACAGAGGCCAAATTGATAGTGGAAGTGGCCACAAACCTCTCTCCATCAACTCTAGCCCTAGCATGTGCTGCAAAACAAACTGGAGGGCGCCTTATATGCATTCTTTCCCATACGAAATCCCTACCGATGCAGCAACCGCAAATAACGGTGAGTCTCGGCCACGGATCGACAGAGATCATATCAGGAAACCCCCAAGAGCTTCTACGGAGATACCACGACGTCGATTTCGCACTCGTGGACTATGCGGTGGATGGCTCGGAAGAGGCCCTTGAGGCCTTAAGCATGAACCAGAAGGGCTCAATAATGGTGGGGTGCAATCTCTTTTCTGTCTCAAAAAATGGAAATTGTGGAAAAGGTTTTAAGGGAATGGTGGGAGTGATGCTTCCCATATGGAAAGGCATGGAGATTGTTAAAGTGGGGAGTTTGAGGAGTGGGAAGAAGAGTAAGAGAGGGAGTAGGAGATGGGTTGTTCATGTTGATCCTTTAACTGGTGAAGAGCATTTCTTTAGGTCTACTAAGTGAAAAATCCTCACTGTGTCCAAAGCTCCAAGTAGGGAAATTTATCAAAATGAAACTGAAATTAACTGTTAACAATTTCACCCTTTTTATTAATTTTCAAAAAATCCATCAATGTACGCATGATCATGAGTTGGAATAGTTGAAAATGGATACTATGTCAAATAGTCCAGAAGTTAAGTGTACTTTTTATGAATTTCCCTTCTAATTTTGATGTAATTTACCCACATTCATAAATTGCATGAAGGGGGAGAGCCAACCCCTAACTTTCTTGAGAATGGGCACAAGATTCTTACATGTGTTTTGCATTGAACAAATGAAGAGAAAAAGAAAAAAAATTTGGTAGAGGCATGGTGTGTGAAATGAGGTAAACTATAGTGAGTCTTGAGGCTTTCTCTTAGAGAAACTGCAATCCTAAACAATACATCACTTATTTGGAACAAGTTGTATCACATAACATCAGTTGAGACCCCAAAATAATGGAGCAGTCACTCGGTGTTTAAAAAGTTGGACCCCTGCTCCTACCCGCTAAGGTTAAAAGGTTGGACCCCAGTTCCGACCCACCAAGGTTAAAAAGTTGAACCCTGGCTCTGACTCACCACGGGCCTGATCTGAGTCCCCTCAGTTTGACTCAGGTGAGATTGGCTATGCCATGGTGTTTCGGCCCTTGATCCCCTAGCTCCTGATCTGGTCTGACTTTGGTGAGTCCTAGGGCTGAGAATTTGCTCGTTTGGATCCAAAACCTGAATTTTGGATCATATCCGCATCCGGGTATGGATCAAAGATGTGAATCCGCCTATCGGCTCCGGATCCAAATTTTGGATCTGAATAGTATATTGGATCGGATCAAGTTACACGTGGATCCGATTGGGACCGGCCTAGTTATTAATATAATATATTATTTTATATATATACATATATATTATATAATATGGATCCAATCAAGTCTAGATTCATATCCCATGTATATTTTTTGGATCCAAATCTAAATCTAAATATTCTATATTCGATCAGATCTAGATCTAGATCGCATATATACCTTTTATATCCAAATCCGGATCCCAGTAGATCCAAACTCGATCTAAACCATTCTCAGCCCTAGTGAGTCCCAAGATGGCCTTACAATTTCTTAGACATTGCTTTAGCTGGTGAAACAAGGTCCATGACATCAAGAGAAATACTATACGGATAAACAATGGAGATCAGAGGACAGCAAAATCAGTTTTTGTAACCTGAAGACGTATGAACTTACCATGTATGGTGGCTATAAGAAAAATGACATGTGTACCTCATTGTATGATAAACAAGGGAAATTTTTTTATTAAAATTTAAAAATAGTCCCATATATTTATATGTTACCCCACTTCTCATAAGCACTCTATGATAAGAAATATAGACCTCAATTTAAGTTGAATCTAATTTACAAAATTAAATTAAATTAAAGTACAAAAATTACTCTAAAAAAGCAGGATATAAGTGCAAAATATAAAATATAGGGGATTATTTTTAAATTCCAATAATAAAAATGAGAGTTTTTATGAAAATTCCCCAATAAGGAATGATAAATCTACATGGGAAAGTTTGGTACAGCACCATGGACAACAAATTTGGATTTGGGATTGGAATTGTATACAATATTACCATTTACCTTTTGATACAAAATGGTCACAATTCCTGACAACCATTTAATGTGAAATTTGTATAAAAGGTTAATGGTTTCATTCTATACTTTCTTTTTGAAATTACCTTCTCATAAACAACTCATAGTAGACAACGGATTAACAGTAGACAACGGATTAACGTGAGTTTATCTTTGAATTTGCATAGGCCTTAGGTAGTCAAGTTTAAGGTTACAATAGGTCAAATATTAGTTCAAGCAATTAAATAAAGTTGGGCAAATTTTTTAAATATATTTATATTTTTAAATTATTCAATCTATTTTTTTTTCTTTTCTTTTTTTCTAAAATTCGGTCTAAATAATTTGATCATGGTCAGATCAGTTTTGGCTTGACCAAACCTCTTACTTTATTAAGAAATGAATATTGTCAGTAAGAAATGAATATTTTCGGGAGATACCATTAGCTAGATATGTCTCGAATAAAAAAAAAAAAATTTCTCCTTGTAAATTGTTTTCTCACCTAGTCATCAGTATGATATATTGAGTTTGGCTGGTCAATTTACTCAATCTTCAATTCATCAACTGGTGTGATCTTTATCTTGGCAGGTCAATTTAAATTTCCTACCTCTTCCCACAATCTTCAATTCATCAACCGTTGAACTCTTACGTTTGGCAGGTCAATTTAAATTTCTCTCTCTTTTCCATCCATCTTCGATTCATCATCTAGAAGTAGAGTGATAAAAAGTGTATTTGCCTTTTAAGTTCCCAACTCTTTCTGATCCAGGAGAGAGAGAGAGAGAGGTGTACAAGCCTTAGAATTTCAACTCTTTCACACCCGGGTTCAAAGTCGAAAGTGATAATGACAAAGTGGAGTTAGAATACCATTTCCTTCATACCCATTTTGAAAAAAAATTAAAAAAAAAGAATAAAAAATAAAAAATATACATAATGAAATCATTTACTTTTAATACAAAAAAGTTACAATCATAGTTGATAGTCAAATTTAAAATCCGATGGTTCAAGATATGTTATCGTTTAGGCACAACATCCAAAACAAAATTTCTTTGAATATTGTGTCACATGAAAAATGGCTAAAAATGGTTGTAACTTTTTTGTAAAAAAAAATAAATGATCTTATAGTATACAATTTTTTAAAAAATAAATACGAAAATAAAATACAAAATTTCTTGAATCAATTGCAAGAAAGAGAGAGAGAGTGGAGAAGCCTTAAAAAGGTGAAGGTATGTTTCAAGTGGGCCTCAAAAGTGGATTATGGTTAGTGGAAAGTCTCTCTTTCAAGTCACGAAGCCATTGAGAATAAAATCCGTTAATTAGGGGTTTACTTCACTAAACTTTAACCGACAAAACACTAAACATGCTTAATAAATGAATGATACATAGAATTAAAAAGAAAACAATCAGAATCAATGAATCTTCAATGAAGCCCACTGAAAGTTCTAAAGACAGATACTGCCACATTCACACAAAAGACAGATAACTTTAAGAAAATTAGGTCTCAATCTGATTCTTCTCTCTACTTTCATATTTTGTGAGAGAACGAAAACATCTCTCGCTCTACAACCTTATTCCTCTCTCTGCTTTCATATTTTGTGAGAATGAAAACCTGTCTCTCTTTTGCAAACTAAGATAACCTTTCTCTCTCTATCTCTTTTATCAAGAGGAATTTGATATCAGTTACATATCACCTCTCTCTCTCCAATTTAGTTTTAAAATAATTTGATACTCAATTACACATTAGGGAAAATTATACATATATCCGTTATAGTTTCTGTTATTATGGCTCTACCAAATAATTTCAGTTATTACCACCGTGTCTGTTTTTTTATGTCAAAATGAAAAATTTTAAAAAAATGACTTTACTTTATTGCGGTATTTTCGGTTGTTTAACAACCGAAAATACACCGTTTTTGGTTCTTACCTATCTCAAGTGATAGTTATCCGATAAAATCAAAGAGGAACAATTGAGCCCCAAAATTTAGGAGAAATATTAAGCATTATGAGATTTGAAGATTAGGAGAACTCTTGTAGTGTATTCTCACCCTACTATTTGAAGTCATGGTTATCCGATAAAATCAGGGGAACAAGCTGGTTTGACACCCTAAATTTAGGAAAAATCTCAGAGATTATGAACTTACCCAAAAAAATGCTCTCAGGTGGAGGGGAGAGAGGTAGTTAAAAAAGAAAAAAAACCATTTTTACCCGTATAATGTAGAGAGAGGGGTAGAGACAGGATACGCATACCTACAAGAGAGAAAAAATTCCGTTCTTGAAGAACAAAAAATTTAAAATTTTCCGTTATTCAAAACCGAAATTAATTCCGTTTTCGATTGTTAAACAACCTAAAAATATTTTGAATTTGGTTGTTCAACAACAGAAAAAAAAGAAGTAAGGTTATCTTTTTTAAAAAATTTTCGTTTTGACATAAAAAAAAGGACACGGTAGTAATAACGAAAACTATTCGGTAAAGTCATAATGATAAAAATTATAACGAATATGTATGTAATTTTCCCTACACACTACCCCTCTCTCTAGCCTGCTAATGTTTCTTTAGAGATTGGGAGGTCCATATTGAATTCTGAATGGGTGTGGACGCTTTTGTTATTTTTGTTTTATGTAATTTTTTTTGACAATATTGTTTAGTGTATTACTTTTAAAATATTTTATTGTGTACCTAAGTCCTACGTACTTTTTAATAAAAACTTCAACTCAAAAGATTTATACAAAACATCAAAAATAAAAAGGTTCTTTCACACTTGCTATTAGATCTGAGCTGTCTAACCCTTGCTATTTAATTACCTAAAGATAGCATTGTCCAGATTCTTGCGTATGTATCTATTTTGTGCATATGAAAATAGATGTACAACCTATAGAAATGATGGTATTGAGAGAGTCATACATGCACATGTGTGTATGTGTGCGTGCATATATATATATATATATATGAGAAATGATTTGGTTCATCCAGTTGCATATACAATAGTATTCGTCTAATAGTTTGATTAGAGGATGAGAAAAAAATGGCTGGCCACAGTTGCATGTGAGTTTTCTAATTTTAATTTACTTAAATATGAATTCACATAAAATTATATTTTTACTTTATTGGGTGCACCTTTGTTTAATGCATGAATACCCCGTGTCATGCAAAGAAGATTAAAAAAAAGAGAAAAGAGATTAATATGTGACCAAACTAAGATTAAATCTGAGCCATTGAACATACAATTCCGTCTACTGGCATACAGCAGCAAAATTTACACACACATTTTTTTTTTTTTTTTCCCAAGATTGAAGTTTCTCTCTCTTTAATCTCACTTTTTTCACTCACTAACACATGTTCCTAGGATGAAGCCCTCACAATCCACATACATTGTTTTCACCTCATCTTTGTTTATAACAACTTGATACAATAATTACTCTCTCTCTCTACATAACAACTTGATATAATAATCGCTCTCTCTAAATTTAGCTTCTCATTTCTTAATGAGCTTCCCAAAATAGGTTTGTATTTTTAACTAGGAGTAAGTCAAGAAGATTCCAAATGATATATTCTCTCTCTAATTAACTATTCTCTCCCTTAGGGGTGGCAACGGATATGGTATGGGTCGGGTCCGACTAGACCCGGACCTAGACTCTAATAGATTTGGGTATAGGTTTTGAACTTGGATCCGATCCGTCAGGTCAAAAAATTGGACTCATACCCATACCCATCGAATCTCATGTCTAGCCTATCGGGTCTCGAGTATAATGTCACCATTACTACGAGCTTATTTTTTTCTTTTTCTCTCTGCCCCATTTTTTACCATCATATACCTATATTATTGGCATCAAGATCACAATCACCCGCTATTAGATTTAAGCCTTATGATTTGTCATTTAATAGCTAAAGATGACTATTAGTTCTAATTATATATAATTCTCAATTAACTTAAAAGAATAGGTTTAAAGTAAAGCATTTTATCTCTAACAATTTATGAGTACGGATCGAGTTCGGCTGGACCCGAACCCGTATAGTGTTTGGGTGGACCCGAACCCAACCCGTGGGGTCCAAATGCTAAATCCATACCCAACCCGTGTCAAGTATATCCGGAGGTCTCGGGTGGGGCTCGGGTCCATTGCCACCCCTACTCTTTCTCTCTCTATTCGTATTAATTGGGCGTATGAAAGACGCGTCCACGGCGTGTTACAGTTAGTTTCTCTCTCTAGAATCACCTCCCTCTGCGTCTGTGCCCCAATAAGACCGCGTCATTTCAACCCCACCCATTGTTTCCGTCTTCTCCTCTCACATTTTAGCGTGTCCGTCACTTTTGCCATCAATGACTCCAGTTACACTCTCGCGTTCCATATATAAATACTTCGAAATTTAACGCCTCTGTCATTTCATTGGTCGTTTCTCGGGTTTCAAGTTTTCAACATATGTAAGAGAGAGAGTATCATTTTAGAGAGAGAGTCTCTGAAATTGTAGAGACCCATTTGAAGTTTTAAACCAGAAAGGAAATTGCAGAGACCCATTAAGTTTTAAACCAGAAAGTGTTAGAGAGAAAGACATCTTATAGAGATCCCATTTGGAGAAGAGGGAGAGAAAGAGAGGGAGAGAGAGTGAAATTGTAGATACCCATTTGAAGTTCTGAACCAGAAAGTGTTCTCCAGCTGCCCAAAAGAACAGAGTATGTCTCTGACCTGAATCTCTTGTTCCAAAGGTTGGAAATTCTTACCCAAATTGTATTTTATATTCCTTGAATTCTTGGCTTTCTCATGCAATTTTCCTTTTTCTTCGAATTAAAACTTAAAATACTTTTGCTTTCAATCTGTACTCTTTTTTCTTTGTTATATTGTTAGGAGTAATCAAGAGTACCAGAGCTTCTTTTTTTTTTTTTCCTGTGAATTCCTTTCCTCTAAATGTTAAGCTTAGTTTCTACTCAATACATTTTTCAATTATTATGTTTTTGCTTTCTCATCGATGAGTTTTTTGTAAGCTGCTTCCCCAGTTTTTAAGTTTAAGTATTTTGCACAAAATAGAAAAATTTGGACTTCTTCAATAAATTGATAATAACCCAAAAGTAGTAATTGTTGTCATATAAAAATAATAATAAAATTAAGAACTTCCATTTTTTTTAAGAAAAAAATGAGGATTTAACTGAAGGAACTTTCACTAAGCTTAGAACCTTATTTTGCAGAGGGTGGTTTTTATTCTCATTTGAGTCAATTTAGGGGGCAACGTTGTTTGAGTTGTTTGCAAGCCATTGCAATGGTGTGGATACCAGAGATTGCTGCAAATGCTTTTCTCGACACTGTTAAAATGGTGACTCTCTCCCTCTCTCTCTCTCTCTCTCTCTCTCTCTCTCTCAACCAATGTTATTTCATGTTTCTTATCTGCTTTATCACTCTGTATTTTTATATATGTTCTTCTTTTGATGTTTATGTTATTTCATGTTTCTTAATTCAATCATGCTTAATTCCATTTTTTCTGCTTTATTACTATGTATTTTTATATCTGTTCTTCTTTTGATGTTTATGATCTGTACCATGACTTTTTAAGTCAGATTTTTGTTCCTATATTTTGTGGACATGGTCTATTAACTTATTTTCTCTTTTTTATCTAATTTACATATTGATCGGTTTAGCTTCTTTTTCCGATTGAATCAGAAAAAAACCTATGTCCAATTTTAATTCTCAGATAAGCAGGCTTAATTAGGATTTATCTACTTTTTTTTTTCCTTCTCCTTTTCCTTTAATTTTAATTGAATAGAAAGCTTAGATCAATCTCAAGAATTCTACTATTCAAATTAACCAGGCTTAACTTCACTTTTTTGAGTTTCATTGATTTGTACATCCCTCTCTCCATTATCTTTTTGTTTTATGCAAGTTGACTGTAGAACAAGATCTAAGCATGTTCTTCTTAATCCTCGGCAATGATTTAAAACAATGACTAGGGTCGAGACTTGCTGGGGTTCCGAACCCAAGTCAGGAAACTCAGACTCAGCCGAGTCCATTTTAGATTGTCGGCCAAGACCTTAAACGCAAAAAGAAATAAATAGTGGGAACCGACGAGACTCAACTGGCTCCCATAGGTTACCAAAGTCGACAGCCTACACGAGTAACTCGGTTGAGTCTGAGTCGGACTTGCAGATATATGATTCACTAATCTCATGCTAATCTTTTACTCTAATATTCCGATAGTAATCAGTACATGTATCTCAAGCATATTGCATATTCACCTTCTTAATTGTATGTTAAAACATGTTTTTCCCTTTGTGACCAGTGTAAGTTGGGCTCTAAAACCAAATTCGAAGCCACAAATGAACCCAAAAGCGCAGAATTTGTATCAGCCATGGCAGCTGGTATTAAAGCTCAAACCATTGTCGAGATCTCGACAGACATTTCAATATACACAATTGCACTTGCTGTTGCAGCTAGACAAACCAAAGGCCGCTTGGTCTGCATCTTACCAGACCAGCACCCCCAAAATTCAGAGGAAGATAAGGAGTGTCTAAAAGAACTGAGGCCTGAAAGCTTTTTAGATTCGCAAAGTTCAGGAGAAACTGAATGGTTTTTACACCAAACAAGGTTCAAAAGCCTCAGCGATCCGCTAAAATCAGAGGAAAATGAGCAGCTTTTATTCCAATCCATGCTTGAAACTTTCTCAGGTCCACAAAATTCAGGGGAATGTGACCAGTCCTTGAGCAAAATCAGGCTAAAAAGCTTCACAGATTCAAATCATTCAAAGAAAAGTATCCAATTATTTCACAGATTCGGCCTTCAAAGCTATGTGGAATTTAAGTACGGGAAGCCCCAAGAAGTTCTTGAGACGTTAAAAGGCATCGACTTTTTGCTGTTCGACTGTAAATTTTATGACCCACAGGAGTTGTCTGAGACCATTGACATGAATTCAGATAGATCTATGGTGGTCGGGTTCAATTTCTTTGGGAGGAAAGAGAAAGAAGGTGGTGATTATAGCAGGGTTTTAGAGAGAAGACGTGGGGTTAAGACTCTGATTCTTCCCATAGGGAAGGGAATGCAAATCACAAAGATAGGGTATCACAAGACAAGGGTTTCAAGTATTTATGAAAAAAAGAACTGGAGGAGCAAATGGGTGGTGGCAGTTGACCAGGTGACAGCAGAAGAACATTTCTTCAGAGTTGCAAAGCCAATGGCTAAGATCTGACTTTCCTTGGTTCATCGGCTCTTTGTTAATGTTGTTATTTAGAGAGATGAAGTCCCTCTCTAAGTTTTGGTCTTTGCCAGTACTGTCGTTTAGAGAGATGAAGTCCCTCTCTAAGTTTTGCTTATACATGTATATTGTGTGCAGAGAGATGAAGTTTCTCTCTCTAGTTTTGCATAGTTCATGCATATACACCTGTGGGTGCATGTTGAAACTGCTTATACTATTGTAAAGAAAAAAATTAGTAGAAATGAATCTGGGGGACCAGTGAGCAGTTAGCCCCTTTCCAAGTAGAAACAATGTTTAGGTTCAATGATTCCTCCTTGTCCAAGTCCAAATCAGTGGCTTCTTGCACAGAATTATTTGTGGGAAACATGCACACAAATTTTGGACCCATTGACTGAGAGAGAGAGAGAGAGATTGTGGGTTGCAAAGAGGCCGGGTCTAATTTGGTCGACCCTGACCCGGCTAGATCTCGGCTGCAAACAGTTCAAGTGTAGTCCCCGTCAGATATATATAATATAACACAATATAATATGTACCTTATATATTTATGCATCTATATATCCTAGTTACCTCGGGGTCGGCTAGGCCCGATCAGACTTCAACAGAACTTGTTACCATATCTGGTAGACCCAACCAGACTTGGACGTCTAAGCTAGACTTGGACCTGGATCAGACCCGCCAAGTGATCATTGTCGGATCAACCTGGCCCAATCACATGTGCATCATTAAGAGAGAGAGAGAGAGTCCTCGCGCTGAGTCTCATATCTGTAAATTTGTTTGTTGTCGGGTAAACTGGTTTGGTAAGTGTGCAAAAATAAGCAGTGTCAGCTCCTTGGTTAGTTTGGCTGGGCAACAGTTTTTAACCAAGTTTTTAATGCTAACCAGTACCACACCATGACAACCTCATTCACAAACCTTTCCTAAATGACCCTATCATATTTAGTCTATTACTTGCACATTGCCTATAGAAGTATAAATTACGGGACTGGAGGACAAGCCTTATCTACTATTTTATCTAAATGTATATTATTATTTTATCAGCTACTTACTATATATCTTTCATTATATAAATATTATATTTATTTCATTGTTTGGCAATTTTCAGTTATTTTCAGTCATTTATTGCTAAAAATGTACAATTTATTTTAAGTAAATTAAATATAGCTTCTAAAAAGATAAACTTACATATAAAACTGTCTATAAATTTATGTTACATAATTATATAAACAATGTTAAATAACAAATAATGTATTATTATAATTAATTTTATCAAAATAGTAAATTATCAATGACAACAAGTACATCCAAACAAGCACTAAAGGGTGTACTATCACTGGTCAGGAATGTCGATTTCTACAGCTGTGTAGCCCCCAAAACCATGTTAGGAGGATTTACAAGACATGAAATTTCACAAAAAATCTCCTCATTTATATTTTGATCAGTTCCATGTTAGGAGGATTTACAAGACATGAAATTTCACAAAAATCTCCTCATTTATATTTTGATCAGTTCCAAGAAACAAAAGCTCATAGAACTATAATTCCTAGAAAGGACGATCATAAATTGCAGTAAATAGTAGGAGCCCCCCATCCAACAAATATGACCTTGGGAAAGGGTAGTATCATTCAACATCATAGAAAGAGTCAGGCTGGATCATAAAATATTCGCTTTATATTTAAACAGTAAAATGCACTGCACAGTTTGATTAGAAATAGTGATAAAATATATAAGGATTATGACCTGAAGGTATGACCTTTAATAAAGCAGAATGACAAACCATGATTCATATAGCCGATCTCAATTAGTTTGAAAAAGGCTTTGACGATGATGAAATTGACTACCAAGTCGACTAAAAATTTATTTTAGATATAAAATAGTGCAAAAAGCATACTCCTACTACAACAAACCATACATTTGCTCATTTCAGCAAAAGAGCTAAACATAAAAGTTTAAAAAAAAAATTTATACACCAAAGAATCACTACATTATTATTTTGAAAGAAAAAATTAGGATTTTAGGTATTTACATAGTTAGATCTAGCTGTCCAAAATTTGGACAATCTTGGTTCAATCTTAGGACGTTATTTTTTCCAAGGACATATGCATCCTTTTTTTGTTGGTTGCAGTTACATCCCCAAAATATGATGGCCTAAAGATACTACTTTGTCGAGTTTTACCCGATTGAGTGAACGGATGAAATGCATCCAAGGGAGCATGGAATAATCATAATTGAAAAACTCACATCTAAATATTTAAGTATGCCATTAATTGAACAATCAAACTTTCTCTTTCCAATGACTACCCAAATCAACGTTCTCTTTTCTCATTGTCAACAAATTGAAATTGTTTCTCTTCATGGAGGCCTTGAACTTCTGAAACTGATCATCCACACCTGTTTTAAACAGCTCGAAGGAGAACCCAAAATCTCGCTTTTCTACCATTTGCAATGCAGATTCCATGGCAAAATTAATCTGCAGCAGGTATTCAAATGATAAATTAGTATTCATGTGTTTTTTACTGTTACTTTGTTTTGTTTTTTTTTTGCCATATAATATAGCAGCAGTGCTGTTATAAAATAATGGACCTGATAACGGAGTGAACCATGAAACTGTCAAGAGTACCAAGAAACATTCGTGGTGCATACAATAATGTACAAAAAGCAGATCAAAACTAAACGTGTAGCTGAAATAACATGTTCTATTTGATGCTCATATTCAAATACTAGGATTATAATCATAAAACATGGACTTGGCAAAACCAACATAGGAGTTGAAATTTCATATATTGGGGCCCTTCCAGATCAACCAGGTAGTCTCATAGGTGACCAAATCTTTCACAAAAATAGCTCAAAGAGCTAAGACTCCATGGAGAGTTTGACTATCACTAAATCAAGAGCGTATTTTGGGTCCGCTATTACTCTCCCATGTGCATATTGGGTCAGTGTCATACTGTAAATCTCATGACTGAGAAGATGACAAAAGACAAGTCCTATTGTTTTGTAGTCGTTGGTGCTATTTCTTACATCAACAGTTGGGAAGGGAGGGTTGGGATACAAATCAAATTTTTTGTCACATGTAAGATGCATACACAGAGTGTATTCATGTCAATCGATCCAAGTTCTGTATACATGTAATCCCATCATTTACCATAAAGACCATTCCTCCTGTTTTTAACCCAGAATACAATGTAGATACAGGTTATTTGGAGAACTACGGACATCCTAATGCTCAGTAAGAGCACCACAGGATGAAACAATCAAACTCATATGAAAACAAATCCAGCATCTTGGAAGATATGTGAAGTCATTGTGATCCATGAGTTGTCCCTATTGACATAGGGAAATGCAAAACTATCAACATATAGCCTCAAATCACGAATGCAGCAAATGCGCATTTGCCCAAGAAGACTCCACCACCCCTAGAGGGTGAGCACATGATAGTGGATTTATCCATGGCAAAATCCGAAGGAACCAACAATCCTCAATTACCATAAAATATATCTTGGAAGCTAAAAGCAACCACAAAGGATGTAGTGTCCATACTATGATCCACTATAGATGCACTGAAGTGAGTAGAAGCAGCAAGGAAATCAGGTTCAAATGCAAAACATGATTTACTCCAGTAAGTACATGGACTAACAAGCAAACTCTATGCAGCTTCAAATGTCAAACAGGATCACGCACATAATTTCCTTACCAAATATCCATCAAAATCCCAAACTGGATTAGTTTAATGATTTTGAAAGTGTAGCAAGATAATGCAAGACCTGCCTTAAAGTATGAGAGTAACAAAAGAGGTGATAGGTTCCTTTGGGTCCAAAACTCAACATCCGACACCCATCAATGCATTCTAACACTCATCATATAAACCTCAAATGGCACTTCTCTATGCTTGAAATTCTACTTGGACTATGAAATTCTTTACTCAATCTCACATTGTCAACCATGAAAAGATAATACCAATATTCCCTGCCCCAAAGCTATTATAATGTAATAGCCTCATGAATCTTCAATGGATTCCTGCGTTAAAGATGCTCATTCAAAACTCCAACAAGGAAATAACCAAACAACACATACAAGGGAATCTGGGCAAAACTGGTCAACACAGTAAATGCTTAATCGAGAGTATAAATTGGAAATTAGAATGTCAACAAAGAGCAGGCTTCTAAATCAGTTTCTCACTCCATGGGTCTGTGGAAACAACAAGTTATGTAATCTTGTGCAAATCAGATTCATATTGAAGCACCCCAATACTATACTGACTCCATTGGACCCCAATCAAAGGCGGGCAGTGAAACCGGAGTCCACAACCCAGTTCATCCTTTCATGGATGTTCGATGGCTCAGAATTCTCTGGTGATGACTATGAGCATAGCACATTACCGATATCAAGTTTGTTTCTACCTTCTAAATTCCACAATGAATATTTAAATGTGGTTTGTATTCTAATTTTTAAAATGTAAACTGCCATCTAAGAGACTTGAGCTTGCATCCTACAAGGCCAAATATAAATTGTTCTGTCAAAACAACTATAGAAAATGTTTAACATACAAATACAATATACAAAAATTGTTTAATATATATATATACATCACAAAAAATATTATCACTGATTATGTTGGAAAAGTTTAATATACATGTACATCACGAAAAATATTATCACTAATTATGTTGGAAAAGCATATAAGAGAAACGTATGTACTTTTATTTTCACTGTATAAAAGAAATTAATATTATATTATTGTTATATTTTATAGTTTTTTAGTTTTAAATTTCATTTATTAGTTTTTGAAACTCTTTTATGATTCATGTTAAACTAAATTTATATAGAAAATTGGTACGGACACCTGAAACAAGATGGAGCCATACTAGGCTTTCAGGTTCAAGTATTAGACACCTGAGACACATAGTAGACATGATACCGATGCTGGTGTCCATGCAACACTGAGAAAATAAACATTCTGCGGCAAGGTTAGATTCTCTGATTAAATAAGAGCCTCACTGAAAATAAGAATCTTCCAATTAGTTTACATTCTCTGTGCGAAGTCAGACTTTATCTTTATTGTTTCAGTTGTCTCCAACAGAAGTATGACAAAACAAGTATGAACTCCTCTAACAAAAGGAGTATCAAGATTCATAACAAGATAAAACAATCAAATTAGGATCCTACAAACTGGTGCTTCAAACTTCAGCAATTTATAGAATATTTGCAATATCTAAAACTATATCATAGCATGAAACACTAGGATTGAAACCTACTCCCAAAGTTTATGCTTTGACGCTTTGTGCTTATATTCTTACATCAACTTAAAACTTGTGACCCTTCTTACCATCCAGCTGCCCCATCACAAACTTTACTGAGAAATATCAAGACTTAGGATAAGCTTTACCTCAATTTTCTGGTATTTCCAATGGGAATGAAAAAGATTATAATTCTGCTTCTTCAAAACCTATATCTGGTGATGTGTCTGCTCCCTCTTCTTCCTAAGGTATGCATCTCTCAGAAAAGCTTCATTGTTAACTATTTGATGAATGGGTTCCTATAAATTCTATGTGTATGTTACCCAAACACGAACAATGGGCTTTTACAAAATATCCTGAACACACAAGTTATTAGGGAAAACCATATTTATATTCATAAATAAGCTGACTTTAAGGTCTAACAAGGTTCAGTCAGGACTCACTAAGGTCCCGAGCCAGAGTCAGGTCTGATAGACTCAGCCAAACTTGTCAGAGATTCGACAGGCTCCCATGGCTTTCGTTCCACTCAAGGGAGTCCAATTCGAACTAGCCGAGTTCTGATACACTGGCATCTCAGAAAGTAATCAATGATTTTTATTTTTTTTTACAAGGTTACATAGGAATGGAACTTGAGACGTTGTGCTACCGTCTTGACCCAAGCCCGATTCCTGTGATTTCCCGTGCACCCCACAAAAGAAAAGCAATCTGTGATACTACTTGTGAAAAAGAAATGAATTTTATTCAACTTAAGACACTAAAATACATGCGGGATTGTATACAAGACCATTTACTTTTGATACAAGGTGGTCTGAAATTTGATAGATTGGATGTGTTACAAAGTTTGAGAAAATTTCTTTTGAAGTTTGAACTTGGTCAATGGAATAATTGCAGCCATCCAATTTCACATCCAATGGTCACGATTAGTGTGACCTCCTTGTACTCATTCTATACTTCCCCAATACATGTGGAGCACTCTACAATCCAAATATAAGGGAGAATATATCTTCAAAACCAAGAAGTATCAGAAATTAAATGCAATTACTCAGTTACAAATACTGTTCCTAGAAAATGAGAATTCTTCACCGAGAGATCTTCCAAAAAGAACAAGAAAGGAAAAATCAGAGTACACTGGCATTCTTACCGATCGACAAGTGGTGTTCGTCAATGCTTTGGCAAGAGGCAATATGCAGAACCTGAAATTTATAGATAGATAAAGAGACAGAGAGATAAGCAGATGCAACAAGTTTATGGGGTTTTTCATTGAAATTGAGGATAATATTCAGATAAAAATATAAGAAATTTACATTCCACGGCCACCAGAGAGAGCTGCTTCTAAGGGATCATTCCACTCGTCATATCTATAAATAAAACTGAAACTAGGGTTAGTTAAAGAAACATGAAACTGAGACATGAAAGAAGAAAAGAAAAAATAAAAATAACTAAAATAAGACAAAATTGGACCTTTAGATATTAGAAATGATACACCAAAAAAACAAAAATGGACGAACAAAATAAGCCTACATTTAAAAACAGAGAGAAAACAAATAGGGTCACGGAAACTTATTTGCAGCGAGTGAGTTGGAGGATAGGAGTTGACAACATAGAGAGATGGTTTTAGAGTATGACAGAAAAAGAGGTGTTCCATTTCAGCTAGAGAGTGAGGTGCCATTTCACTAGAGAGCCAGAGAGATTACAGCCATCCATAGCGTCGGTCAAAAATGATGCGTTTTTTAGGCTTTGGTCTTTGGCGAGGAATGGAGGCGACTGATATCGACGACGACATCCGCACAACTTTCACAAAACCAGAGAGAGAGAGAGAGGGTGCGGGAAAAGGAGGGGAGAGAGGCTCAATGGAGTCCATACACAGTAAGGGAGAATATAAGTGGAGCACTTCTATACGCATCGATGGCAACGGGGCGGACGTCGGTCCGGACTGACTGGGACCCCAAAATGATACGGGACCCGGACCTGTCCCGTCCGGTCCAATTTTCAGACCCATACCCCAATCTGTATCGGCTCTATCGCTTGGCTCCTAGGTCTGGTCCGGGTTCATTGCCGACCTTTCTTGTTTGTATAGAGCTGAGGCTCTAAACAATCACCTTAAAAAAGTGTCTAGAAATGCGGTTTCAAGGCATCTTTTTTATGGTCTTAAAATATATTTCTATTTTTAATTATAAATTTAAAATTTTAAAAATACGGTAGATTGAGCAAAACTTTTGAAAATTTAAAAATCTTGAAAATTATGAATCCAAAAATACCTTACAAGATACACTCTTTCCAAAAATAAAAATTTATTTTTTTTCTCATATCCGTGTATCTTGGTGTTGAGGCGATCAATTTGAAGATATTTAAGCATCAAAACAACGGTGAATTTTGAGATGGGCTCTAATTTGATTGTTTAGAGCCTAGGCTCTATATGAACTTTTTCCTTATCAAGAGATATAATACTCCCGGGAGGGGCCTATTTTGTCGGTATACTCCTCGGATAAAACTCGTCCAAGACTAATTTTAAGGCCCCGGATGTGAAATCTTTAACCTATATATTAACCTCAATAAAATAAAATAAAATCCTAAATACAGTCTCTATGTACTTGAAAAAATTATGTCTCTACAGCCGTCCAATCTTTAAATAATACAATCCAAGTGTCACGAGAACTCAAAATTTATTATTTTTTTCTTTTGAAAATAGTCATCTAATAATTCTTCGATGAACCTCAATTTCAAATTGAAAAAACTCTCCCAAATAAGTCTTCTGATCAAGGGACTAGATGTCCGTAGGTAGTTTCTAAAAACATTGAGTATCAAATTTAAGAAAATTTACAAAAGAATATTCCCCCTAGAGGATGGATACTTAAGGATTACATATTTTCTCTTTTATACTCATGTTCTATTTTTTGGTTTTTTCTATCCCTATATCAATTTTGATTTAGCGAAGCAAGGGAAATTTTTTTTTTAAAGTGAGAGTCGATTTGGAAACACTAGATACATAAATTGGATGTCTAAACTCAATTTCGACAAGTGGGAGGATTAACGGCCACTAAATTTCACATCCAATTGTTATGGTTAATTGTGATATTTTTGTATCAAAGTTAAATAGTCTCGTAATACACTTTTTTTAAGTCATTATAAAAACAAAATAACAAAAATACAGTTTTTTTTAAGTCAATGGACTTCCCATTCTGTTAAGTTATCCAAATTGCTAATTTAGAATGAAGCAGCCACCTTATTTCACATGCATTTGTCATAATTGATTGTGACTACCTTATACCACTTACAAATAGTAGCACAATATAATTTTCCTTAGTGTTTTAAAAGGCTATTCCTTATCAAGATCACGATCTAGATGGGGAGTCTATAAGGATCGAAATGGTTCTGTGATGGTGCCTCCCGCTTTCATATTTATTTATTTATTTTTAAATTTGTCTAATATTTTTTTAGGTTACCCCGTAAATCTCTATCCCATAATTCCCTATTTTAATTTTAATTTTATTTTTGATATATCCAATTACCAATCTAATGATCGATCCACCCCACTAATCCGGGTTTTGAAACACTACTTTTCCTAATGCAATTGGAGTCTCATTCTATCCATCTTGTATGGTGCACATGGAGTGGTTTGATATTGCTATATGGAATGGAATGGTTAATTGGGGCCTAGTCAAACTCACATGGCCCAAACAATATTTCTTATAGTATAGAAAAAGACGTATACACCTTCTCTAAATCATGATCCCAACCCTTGTGTCATATGGAAAATCTAGAAACCCCTTCCAT
>NW_006497421.1:676675-695121 GCF_000471905.2 Amborella trichopoda
ACGTGGTTTGGACTTTTCATGGATTGGGGTTATTTGAGATTATGATTTAAAATAACAAGCATACATTTGTAAATGGGAAGTACACTTATGCCAAAGCAAATTGCTCTCCCTAGTGGAGCATATTGTAATCCATTTGTAAATGTGAAATATACAGGAAAGGGGTTGAGTCATAGTGATAGCACCCATATCTTAGTCACCATGTTGTAGTTTTCAAAATATAAAAAATATAAAGATATTTTAAACTCTAATAATTACAAGGGATATTAGCCAAAATTTGCCTGGAATTTTAGGTGAAAATCACTATCGGAATAAAGATTATGAAATAATATTCATAATCCGGCATAAATCATCCAAAACAAATAAGGAAAAGTACGTGAAGAGCCCATGTACCTTTAATAAAAGGAAAAAGTTTTAAATAAATTTGCAACCTTAAAATGTAGAATTATTAAAATGTAGAATTAAGCTGCATCTTAAAAATCCATCATAAAAGGTTATTTTGATGTTAGAAAACTCTCTAATTAATCATCTCAATATAGATGTATGAATATGAAAAAGGAAAAAAGATTTTGAGTCTTAAAATAGTGTATCTTGCAATACATTATCTGGCCAGTTGATTTTCAAGATTTTCATGTATTTATAGATCTACTTGATTTGAAACATTTTTTAAGTTTAAAATTTTATAATTAGAGATAAAAATAGATTCTCGAGCCATTCTAAGTGTATTTGACATCAAAATTACATTTATAATAAAATTTAGACGTGCTTTAATTGTTTAAGGTTGCAACCTTATGCAAACCACAACCCAATGAAAAGAGGTCACAATTACCTTTTCATTAGAATTGGTATGTAACGGACCAAAGTGTACTATTATCCAGACTCAAAGTTTAAAAGCAATTCTTCCAAACATTTATGTCGTACTTAGACTTAACATTATTTGATGACGATCTTATTTATTTATTTATTTATTTATGATAATGCTAAAAATGAGGATAGAAGGTGGGAATATATTTATGTATTAAGGCATCAGCCCTCCTAACCACCAATGCCCCAACCGCATTCCCACCATGCTGAATTTCTATTATTCTTATTACAGCAAACTTTTTTGAAATCCATAAATAATGATCACATTCCACACACATTAGTGCTAAAAATTGCCACTCGACATTTGACTATCATGTTTTACATATTGAACAAGCCATCTGACCACTTCAAGTGCATTCGTTTGGAGCATGGATCAGCATGAGTTACATTAATTTTATTTTTAATATTTTTCTTATTTCCTATTGAACGTGAGGCATTAAAATATGTTGAAAATGAGCTCTCAAGTGAAACAAAAAAATATATTATTATCAGTTTGATGAAGTCCACTTCACACAAAAGGGAACAAGATTGTGAAAATATTAATTTTAAAATAGAAATAGCGTAGGAGCATGCATCAGCATTAGTTACATTAATTTTCGTTTATTTCCTAATGACCATGAGGCATTGAAATATGTTGAAAATGAGCTCTCAAGTGAAATAAAAAAGATATTATTATCAGTTTGATGAAGTCCATTTTTGCACCTCCACACAAAGGGAAAAAAGATTGAGAAAATATTAATTTTAAAATAGAAATATATTATGAGGCATGAGTTCCATTAATTTTCTTTTTAATATTTTTTCTTATTTCCTAATGACCATGAGGCATGGTAATAAGTTGAAAACGAGCTCTCAATTGAAATAAAAAAGATAGTATTATCAGTTTGATGAAGTCTACTGTTGCACCTCCCCACAAAGGGGAAAAAGATTGAGAAAATATTAATTTTAAAATAGAAATAGATTAGGAGCATGCATCAGCATGAGTTACATTAATTTTCTTTTAAATATTTTTTCTTATTTCCTATTGACCATGAGGCATTGAAATATGTTGAAAATGAGCTCTCAAGTGAAATAAAAAAGATATTATTATCAGTTTGATGAAGTCCATTTTTGCACCTCCACACAAAGGGGGAAAAGGTTGAAAAAATATTAATTTTAAAATATTTTTTCTTATTTCCTAATGACCATAAGGCATTGAAATATGTTGAAAATGAGCTCTCAAGTGAAATAAAAATGATATTATCATTAGTTTGATGAAGTCCAGTGTTGCATCTCTACACAAAGGGGAAAGAAACTGAGAAAAGAAATAATTTTAAAAAGGGAAATACATTAAAATTTTATTGAAAAAGTTCATATAAGGTTGAGGCCTTAAACCATCAAACTAAGGCGTACTTTAAAATTCACTAAATAAAAATGTTTTGATGCCCAAAAACTCTCAAATATGATCATCTTGATTTGAGATACATGGACTGAAAAAAATGGACTTTGAGTTGTAGAAATAATACATCATGTAATGCATTATGTAGACCATCAATCTTCAAGCGTTTCAAATATTTATAGATCTACTTGATCTTCACTATTTTTTAAGCTTTAAATTTTATAATTAGATATTCAAATAAATATTTAGGTCATCACAAAAATTTTCATACTGAAATAACATTTTTCGACATTATTTCAGCCTTATACAAACCACATCCAAAAGGGGTCAAAAGAGAAACTTCTCTAGGACTTGGCCTCCCAAAAATTGGGATGAATTATATTTAAAAATAAATAAGGGGGGAATAATAGGTTAAAAAATTAAAACAATGGGCCAGAAGAGAAATTCCTACATGACTTGGCCTCGTGACTCCCAACTGATAATCTAGACCCATTCACCAAAGACCATGTCAACCCTTCAAGTTTATATGGGTGCACGACTCTATGTTTGACCCTTTTAGGGTTTAGCTACTTCCACCATCGATTTGGGAAGGGACCTCAAATTTTCAGTTTTAGAAACTCTAGGGAAACGTTAACGTGTTTCTTTAAGACAAATCGAATCGAAACGGTTAGCTGGACATAGGTAGAAAACGGTTCAACTGGCCTAATCAAATCCAGGTCAGTTCAACCACTATAATCGAACAAGTTCAGAATGGAAAAAAAATGTTAAAAAATATACTAAAATCTAATAAAATATAAAAAAAAAAATTCAAATAATGATTAAACAAAGTATATCTAAATAAAATTCAAAAATTAATGAAAATTTAATTTTAAAGAATCGATTTGTGCTTAGGGTATTTTTGAAATTTTTTCAAAAAAAATAAGAAAATGTAAAAATAAATATTAATGGACGAAACAATATCCAATTTTTCATAATGATAAAAAACATTACAAATATCCCTTATTTTTTGGGATGTTATATTATTTTTTAAAAAAAATTAAAAATACCCTGTCGGTCACCAAATCCAGCCAAAACCGGAATATGCCATCTAATCGGGCGGTTGCCTGTATGATTGGTCGATTTTTTCAACAATGGTTTTGAGGTTGTCTACAAAGATAAATGGTCTCTTTGTAGACATAATCCCTTTAGTTTTAAGTGTTTGAAAAATCATGAGATCTGCACTGCAAATTCACATATTAAGCTAGAAATGGATTTAAATTGATTTGAAAGAGTAGATGCATGAGTTGGGAGACTCACCAACTACCTTTTATTTATTAAATTTTAAAGGACCAGGTTTCTATACGGCCAAGCCAGTGTATGTAGAAATGCAAGCCTCTTAATAAATCTATTTTTGAGATGGATTTTAAGACTCAATTATTAAAAACATGTAATCTCTATCATGGAGATCATGAATATGAAAAAATATATAAATTTTAAAAACCAAAAATAATAATGTTAGTAAAAATACATTTGGACCATTAGTTTCCATTGCTTTTAGATGGAACACCTACTTGCATTCATCTTTAAGATGGATGCTTTACACTTTCTTGACTGCATATGTAGAAATGAGTTCCAGCCTGCATGATACAATTTTCCCTTTGAAAAACCAGAATCTAAAAAATCCTTGATCCAAATCAAAGATTACCCGTCCAAATTGGGCCCAGTTTGGTTTCTAGACTGAACCGGCCCGTGGTACTATAATTTACATATGAAATGACTTGCTATATTTTTCTCATTAGATAGATATATCTTAAACTATAGGAAAACATAGGAAACAGTTATTTCCTTTTTTTTTTTTTTTTGTTCTGTCAGGTCACTATTTGGCCCAACCAAATCACCATCCCTATTAATCTCTTTTTCAAAACACCGATGTTCTTGTGGTTATATTTCTATGTTGGAAAAGGTTTGGAAACGAGCCGAATTTAGGGCTAGGCTGGGCTTGGGCCTGGTGCAAATACCTATAGGTTTAGCACTGGCCCTGTCTGGACCAAGTAGGGCTGGACAAATAAAAATTAAAATATAGAAAAACTATAGGGCCGGGTAGGCCATAACCAAGCTTGCCTTTGGCGAAATGGGAAAGGACCTTCAGGCTAGGGATGGGTCGGCGCAGGAAGTAAGGAGCAGGATGGGGGAATCAAAACCCTGTCTTTGAGGCCAGACCCTTGGACCGTGGTGGCTAAACCCTAGCTCAGCTCTCAGCCCCATTTTGTGGCCACCGCTCTATCAGGCCCACGCAGGGCCACCCGGCCCATTACCAGAGATTGTCATGTCACTTGCTTTGTAGTTTCCCACGTTTTCAATTACTCGCCCATGAATTCAACAAAAATCGCCGAGGATTTGGTTCATCTGCAACGCGGCTCCAGCGTTCCTCTTACTTCGACACCAAGGCACGAATTCGTCCGCGTCAAAAATAAAAAACGTAGAGTCACGATTATAAACTCCATTCATTTCAGAAATATCAAAACAGTCCATCATCGTTCTAATAAATCCAAATACTCTCCGCTTATTCGAAACGTGCCCGATTATGCCCCTAGAAAAGATTGGAATTTTTTCTTCTTTCTTTCTTAGTTTTCTTTTTATTTCATAATTTTTTTTCTAATTCGATTTTATTTTATTTTTGCATTTTCCACCAGTGATTATTAATACATAAAAACCAATTATTAATACATGAAAAAGCAGTGAGCTAAATTTCTTCCTTGAATAGTTGAGAAGGTTTTCCGTATTCTTTTTTTTTTTTGGTGATTTTCTACTAATCCGAGTAGCAATGAAAACAAAAACAAACCCTCAATGATACGAATTATTTCTACAATAATTACAAGGGTTTGGAAAATTGACAATCCAAATAAAAATAGGTTACAAGGGTTTGAAAATTTGCGAATCCAAATAGGTGATTAGGACTCAAATTATCCAGTTTTCCGGCATTTGCCCCAAATCACTCAAATTCTCCATTTTCCATGTGGCTCAGGAATCACCATAAGTAGAGCAGGCAAATTAGAATTAGACCATTTATTCAAGGGCCCAATTCAAACATGTGATTGTACCTCATCAACTTAGCGGCCGATCTCAGGAAAAAAAAAATTACACTCACCCTTTATATCTAAATAATAATAATATTCTAATCTTAAACCGACCATTATATTTTTAGGCGATCGGATCTAAGAATTCAAAAATGCCATATTAAATATTCCTTCTTTTATTGAAAATACTCATATGGTAGTTCTTATTTTAATCGGTGCAATTGGCATACGGATGCATCTGTAGCTGTAAAGGTAAAGTGCACCTTCAAATTTTATCATGGTATATAATTTTGATGTAAAATGTTCTTAAGATTATTTCAAAATCTATTTTTATATCTAATTATAAAATTTTAAATTACAAAAATGGTTAAAATCAAGTAGTGCTATAAACATATGAAAATCTTGAAAATGAACAGTGTAGATAATATGTTGTAAAATGCATTATTTCTGATACGTAAAGTCTTTTTATTTTTCATGTTCATACATCTCGACATCGAGATGATCAATCAAAGGATTTTTCAACGTATTAAAACTACCTTTTTTCGATGAATTTTTGAGGTGCATCCTTAGTTATACATTATAACGTTATTTTTTCCTATTTTAATGGGTAACCCATGCACAAAACTTTTCAGGGGCATAACCGGCAATTAATAATCTAATATAATAGGTGCATTATTCTAAAAAGAAATGGACGTTTTTGTCATTTTATCGTATTTTAAGGGTAAATTAGGCTAGGACCTCTTCCATATAAAATAAGCAACTAATCATATGGAAAAAGACTCTCAGGCGCCACCGTCTTTCCTCCTTTTAAAACCCC
This sequence comes from Amborella trichopoda, assembly GCF_000471905.2. The sequence continues at coordinate 682,785 of NW_006497421.1, forward strand.
ATCAAATTCTCTCTCCCTCTCAAAACATCTTACTGGAGAAGGTAGAAACAGAAACCTTCGGCTTAATTCAGGTAGTCCCCAGTCTTTTTCAGGCCAAAACAGGCAGACCCCAACAACTTTCTGCCAAAACAAGGTACACCCGAACGCTTTTCCGGCAGAAAATTAGACCCAAACAATTTCCCAGAAAAAAATTCAGTCCGAAACCTCAAGAAAATCTCAATACCCACAGAATTCCGGCCACCCATATTTTATAAACCTTCAAAAAATACAAATTTCACGATTTCCGGCCAAGCTGGCTAGAGGAATCCCAATTACTTCAAGAATTTGAAGCTTAAATGGAGCTCTTATGGAGCTGGACCTTTCTCCCTTTTTTTGTTTACATACTCAGGGTTATAAGAAAGCTTAGAAAAATGGCTGGAAACAGTTTTCTCTCTCTCAACCCAACCCAGAAGAGCTCTCTCTCTCCAACTCCTGTTTTCTCTTACAGGCCGGAAAAGAAGTCAGCAGACGAAATTTCAGCCGAAAAAATTATGGGTTTTGCAGGCGAGAGAGAGAAGACAGAGAAAATAAGTGCACCAAAAAAATTGAAGTTTTCAGGAGAGAGAGAGAAGAGAAGGCCTGCAAGGCTTTTGATACCTGAACAAAGTGTTTTGAGAGGAGGAGAGAGAGATTGGAAACATGAAAAAGTGAGGGAGAAGGATGTGGAGGTTGAGGGGTGTGGGTTTGGTTTGGTGAGCAGGAAAGGAAGGAGGCAAGTTTTGGAGGATGGCTACAAAGTTATTTGCAATATTTTTGGTGATCCCAAGCAGGTAACATATTTACTACTTTCTTTCTTCTTGCCCCCACAAAAGAATTATCATGTTAATTTATCTACTCTCTCTCATACACATGAAATCTCCCTTTTCTTTTTTTTTTTCCCTAAAATCTCTCTCTAAATTTATCTTTGGTTTGCATGAAAATAATTTCTAAAAAACAGCTTCACGTGAAATTGTTTTTTGGTTAAATGTGTGAATATTATCAATTGGACCAATTTGTATGAAAATATTCCCTAACGAGAGAATTTTTTAAAATATTTTCGAGAAAATATTTACCAATCGTGTGAAGGCCACAGTCTAATACACATGTGAAATCTCTTTCTCTCTCTCATACACACGTGAAATATCTTTCTCTGTAGCCTAATTAATACACATCTGAAATCTCTCTCTCTCTCTCTCTCTCTCTCTCATACACACATGAAATCTCTCTCTCATACACACGTGAAATTTCTCTCGCGCTCTCGTATACACACAAACACAAAATTTGGAGAAAGAAATCTCTCCCTCACCCACAAACACAAATACACAACTTCAAAAAAAGAAATCTCTTTCTCACACAGACACAAATAAACAGAGTACAATACGAAAGAAATCTCTCTCTCCATGCACACATACATACGTAGAAAGAGCATCTCACCTACATTGAAGAACAGAATGAGGTGCACCTCTCTTTCACCTTTCTTTCACTTTAAGTGAAGAACCAGATTCTCTCTCTTCTCTCTCTCATACCCACTCACAAATACACGTATAAACACATGCTTCACTTAGAATATAATATAAGGCAACCAGATTCTCTCTCATGCGTACACGCAAACACACGTATAAACACATGTTTCACTTAGAATATTATATAAGGCCTAGGCTCTACGTTAAAAAGAAGAGCAGGTCTCGAAACTCTATTGAAAAAAATGCAAACCTTTAAAATGATTCTCCTCGACAATTGTCGGTCGGTTCAAGATCGGCTAGTTAGATCGGGAATCGGGCATTAGCCGATTCCAGTTTTGACCGATGATCTGATCCTCCCACATCTATATGTGCTGGATCTAAAGGATTACCATTAAATTTAATACAAATCTTTAGAAAAGTTATCACATGGGTGTGGGACTTGACTTTTTTTAAAGATCGGTATCAAATTTAATGGTGATCCTTTAGGGTTCTACACACATGGGTGTGGGAGGATTTCATAAGATCATTATATATATATATATATATAATCCTAAAAAAATAAGAAATTTATTTGTAATGACGTTTTGAATGCTTTTTATCATTTTGGCAAAGATTGGAAAGTGTTTTGGTCATGAATACTATTTTTATATCTTTATAAATACCCCTGCCTTAAAATCTTTTTTTTCATTATTTTTAACTCCATTTGGATGTGTTTTGTTTAATTATACTTTAACTATATTTTTCATATTTTTTAAAAAAAATTGTATTTTTTATACTTTTTTGACAGGTCGGGACTTGCCCGGTTAAGCCTGTTACACAAGCTGATTTATCGGTTACTCGGAACCGGCCCTTGGCCGGTTTCCGAGATCAGTTCGATTTTTCGAACACTAATTTCCAACACCAATATTGCATTCGTAACTTTACTTTTTTATGTAAAGCCTATGGCTTGTCTAACTAGTTCTCTCTCTCTCTCTAAGACACACAAATATACACATATTCAAATATGAAAAAAATTTACATAAGGTTGCAACCTCATAATATAGAAGTAATTACACTTTAAAAGTTCAGTAGAAAACAGTGTGTTTCAAAGTTAGAAAACCCTCCAATTGATCATCTTGACGTCAAGATAGTATCAATATAAGAAAAAAGAAATTCAAATCTTAAAAATAGTATCTTATAACAAATTATCTGAAACGTCTATTTTCAAGATATTGAAGTGTTTATGATATTTTATATTTGTATTATTTTTTAAAATTTTAAATGCCATAATTAAGGCTAAAAATGTATTTATAAGTCTAAAGTTTTTGACACTGGAAGTACATATTCTGATAAAATTTAGATGTGCACCTCACTTGTTCTTCAGTATAAAGTGGGCACTTAACACGAACCTCATCCCGTGTGACTCTTTCTCATATATAACAAGCCCCTCTCGCTCTCCTGTATCCTCTCTTTTATGATGTGACAAAGTTTATGAGAGGTTTTTTTGTTGGGTTGTAACAAAACAGGCTTTATTTGGGGTATTTGATGGACATGGTGGACGTGAAGCTGTGGATTTTGTTGTGGAGAAACTTGCCCAAAACATAGTAAAGGCTCTTGGAAAGAGAGAGACTGCTCACAATTTACATGAGGAGGCTATTAGGGCCGGCTACTTAACTACCGACAAGGAATTCTTATCTAAGGTACTGATTTCCCCCAGCTCTTGACCTGTCATATAGATATATATATATATTTTTCAAGTGGTTTCAATATCGCCGGTTTATCTTGGAATCGATATTGGCTTGGGATAGGGATAAAGCTGGTCGAGCATAATGTGTGTTGGACATGCACATTGTTTAAAACGAAGCCAATCCGGCATATTGTGGATTAGTAAGTAGTTTTAAATGATGGGTCCGACACATAATGTGTCGGTCTGGTACACATTGTGGCGGACCGCATCATTTAGAAAAATGAGACGTGTGAGAGAAACATGCATTATAAAGGGACAATATTTTTGTGCTAAAAGGAGTTACTTTTTACTTAGAGGTGGGTGTAAAAATAAATAGTTTTGAGATAATGGTGTAATTTATAATGTCTATTTCTTATGAGGGTGCGGCACCACAATTCTTGAAAGTAAGGTCAATGGGAGGTACTTTATAATTTTCCTTTTATTCTATTAGGCTAGAGGGTTTATGCATAGGCATATGGGATTATATACAATTAGACTATTTGCCTTTATTACAAGGAGGTAAAAATCACTCATACTCGTTAGATGTCAAATTGGATGGATTGAACTAATCATGAAGTCTGAAAATTTTTATTTTTTAAACTTTGAGTCTTTTAATTGATACTCTTACAACCATCCAATTTGGAATCCAAGAGACAAAATTGATTGTGACATTCTTCTACAAAAAATGAATGGTCTCTTTACGTAATATTTCTATATGTCCTCTATAGTTTCCACATCTTTCTATCCTGGGTTAAAAAAACTCGGCAACTCGAGCTGGACTCACCCGAGTTACATTTAAATATGTAGGTGAATAGTTCATAATACAAATGAAGAAGCATCTTCATTTTAGTAACTCTCTCTCTCTCTCTCTTAATTTTGTTTAATTTTGAGTGTAGGGTGTGAGAAGTGGTGCTTGTGTAGCTACAGCCTTCCTCAGCAATGGTGAGCTCCATGTAGCGAATGCAGGGGATTGCAGAGTGGTTCTTAGCAGCAAAGGAACTGCATATCCTCTAACCAGTGATCACCGTGTAGAGAGAGAGGACGAACGTATTCGAATCGAGAATTCTGTAAGTCGAAATTTCGCTTCTTAAATCTCCTTTTCTTATTTCCTCAGGGTTTAAAATCTGGCTTTGACCTCTCCTTGATTTGAGCTTGAGAACTCACTTGTCTAACTCAAGCGAGTCCTGAGTCATACCGGTGAAATTTTACAAGGAAATTTTAAAAATAATTGAAAAACAGGAAACTCGGGTGATTCCAGGCTTTTTGAGCCATTAACAACCAGCCTCGCTATCGAGTCTGACTAGGAAGAGTCCCGAGTCAAACAGGCGATTTTCCTAAACGTTGTTTCGTGTTTCTCTTTAGTGATCTTTCTAACCTGTAAATTTTGAAGTACTTTGCAACATTGAGCGCAACAGTTTTCTGAATGGACACACAACGTTGTGAGATTAATTTTGGTCTTAGTTTTTAGCAGTGATATCAAGATCGACGCCAAAACGGTGAAGGCTTGATCCATTCAATCTGTTCAACCGACAATCGAATCAGAACCAAATTTAAAAAATAAAGGAAACTGGAAATAATAATTTTAAAAACATAAAATACGTGATAAGAACATTCTAACTATGTTCTGGTCAAAACCAACTAATTCAATTGGCAAAGTATTGGTTTGATCGGTTTTTAATCAAATTTGCATTTTGCTTTGAACATAACTGACAAAAGCACTGGTCGGCAGTCTAACCAGTCAAACTAGAAGCTCTGATCCAATCTTGATTACCATGATTTTTATAACTTCTTTTCCTTTTGATGAATCTTGATTAGAGAAATTTCACGATTTTGTTTTCCTTTAAAATGTTTCTTCTCTCCCATGAATATGAGGGTTGCTACTTCTAAAGCTATTGTGAGCTTTCATTGTATAAGACTATCTAGCACCTCGTGATCACCATTTATTGCTGTTCAATTTTGTCAATTACTTTTTTAACAGTTCATGATCATCATCGTCAAAGTTTTTTTTCAAATTGGGGTTGGCTGTATGAATCTTGGTTCCTCATTCTGTTATATTATGGGGTCATACTTTTAATGAGGTTATAAGTCTCATATAAATTCTCACTACTTCCAACCGTGTCTTTTGGGCCTACCTCTTATTTTTTTTTAGCTTTCTACTTGAACTAACCAGCACCTCCTAACTGGCGTTGTATTGGGTCTGTGCAGCACATAGCCAGCCCACCTAAATCTACTTTTTCTCATCCTATGACCTATTAGTATTACATATAAAATCTCTTAAATGTTTTTATTCCGAATTTTATCCTTTCTTTGGGAATTAGGTTGTACTTATTTTGTATTTGGGCTATAAAAAAAAGAAAGGAAAAGGGAATGTACACTACATAACCATTTGTCTCTGTCTTTGGTGCAAAGGTCACAATCATTTGTAGCCACTTGATGTGAAATCGGATGGTTAGAAATTGTTTTTTAGGGAGATTGTTCATTTCCGACATTTGGGTCCAAACTCTAGAGCGGAATTTTTTTTTCCCAGAAATCCTTTTCCTTATTTTGAGCCCAATACAAACAAGTTTATTTTTCTCTCTATCACTACCATACTTTCCTCTCTAGAGATTCATTGTATTTTACTCCTTTTCACGATGGAAATATATCTTCCAAAGTACATCCATCTGCTATCTAAATAGCAAAAATCTATTTTGCAGGAAGTATGTGTTTCAAGAAATATATTTCGTAAGAAATACTTTTCTCCAAACAATTTTTTTACAGGGATCCAAATGGGGCCTAAACATTGTCTTGTTGTATACTTTAGCAAAAGGAAAAATAAGTTTGTAAAATTTCATTGTCGGTAATACATAAATAACATAAATTACTTAATTAAATGGATTGCATTTCTTTCAAAATTGAGCTACATTTCTTTGAAAAGAGATTCCAAGAGTTTTTTATCATATTTTTTATTTTTTAACGTAATATTACATTTGTACGTTATATAATAGACAAACTCACATTTGTTTTTTTTAAAAAAAGGAGCTAAGCAAACACTAATAAATTTAATATACCGCGCTTCAGTCGTTCTATTTGAAACCCTAGAGCTTCTCACTGCACTACTTGTATGTTGTGAGACAGTTTTTTTTAGTCAATCTAAGTTTTAAAACTGGGCATGGTTGACGTGCTTTTGACTCGAGCCCAAAAAAGTGGCCGACTCGGTGCCAATTTAGTTAAGGAATATTAAGGCTGACAACAGGATTGGCCCTGGGTTGGGCGAGTTGTGGCCCTAGCCTGGTCATATTCCCTGGAGGACTGGCTTGGGCCTTGCCTTAAAGGAAAACAAAACAAAAAAGATGAAAAAAAATGAGGCATGGGCTGGCCGAATGGCGTAAGCCCAGCCCTAAGGCCAATTTTTATGGCACAGGCCCTAGCCTTTTAGGGCTGATCAACCAGGCTTAGAGGAATACATAATGTTTATGCAGTTTTTAGGATTGGGGTAAGGCTTACCTGATTTCTTGTGTTATGTAGACCCAACACCCTAACAGGGTTGAGTGACTTGGGTAGAGTCTAAACTGGATTCAATGATTTTTTAATTGGGAATGATTACTTTTTTGTGGGCTATTTATGTTTTATACATAGAAGTCACAATCATTCATTATATGTCAAATTGGATGGCTTGGGTGAGTTACGAAATCCAAGAATATAAAAGTTTAGAACTTTGTGTTTATTCAATAACACTTTTACAACTACCCATTTGGAAATTTAAGAGTCAATGATTATGACATCTATGTATAAAAGATAAATGGTCTCTAGACAATCCCTTTTTAATTACTAATCAAAGCCTTGGAGTTTATTTCTATTCTCTACAATTATGAGCATGCCCATTGCCCAACTAGGAAATTTTATTAACCTTTTTTTTCGGACAATATAGGAAAATTTATTAACTGCACTTTTGATCTGGTATAGGGGGGTTTTGTTGATTGCGTCAATGGAGTTTGGAGAATCCATGGCTCATTGGCAGTGTCTAGAGCAATTGGTGATACATATTTGAAAGAATGGGTGATTGCTAACCCTGAAATAAATAAGCTTAAACTCACACCAGATTGTGAGTTTTTGATTATTGCCTCTGATGGATTATGGGATAAGGTATGTACATGCCTTTTTTATTAATATTATTGAAATGGTCAAACTATCTCAGGATATCAACAAGGAGGGTAAATCAACAATTCTTTCAATCAAGTGATTACACTAAGAATTATTTTATTTATGACCTCGAGAATTTTGTTAAAACATATCTGGAGTGCTTTTGCTCTGATTGCAACCCTGACAAGCTAGGCATTTTTGCATTTTAACCCCTACTTCAGTCACTTGAGCCAAATGACTTAAATATATTTACATGTTAATAATAATCCAAAAACATGTTGTTTTTTAGAAAGTTATGTTCAGGGTTTGAAACCTTGAATAAATGGAGACATTTTGGTAATTTGTCTCACCTAACGTTTTACATGCTAAAAGACATAAACTATATTCTTGGTTGAAAACCTTGGAAAGAATTTCTTAAATGAAAAAATATTCTTCTTGGTTTAGAACAGGGAATTAGCCAGGGAGCCAGGGTATATAGTCATTTGGCTTCATCATCAAAATGCTTCCACTCGTTTAGGCAAAATTGGGAATTTTTTAATGAAATGGTTCTTGAGGTACCTAAGTAAATTGATTTTTTGAAAAATGACCACTTTGTTGTAACCACCTTATTGATATTTTCAGGTGGTCTGACCATCTTGTGGTATTTCCCTTTTTATTTCATGAATTAATAATTTGCTTTTCTAGTTGCTAAACAGTCAACAGACAGAAAGTGCCTAATTTACCAAAATATTGAAAATAATCTTTTTTTCTACTGAAAAATTGGAGCATTCACGGTGCTTAGGAATGGCCAATTAACCAATGAGAACCTAAGGTTAAGTTACTCCATCAAGCTACCTTTGGTCATTCTCTAAAGCGCAAAGAGGAGAATTCTGAATTTCATAGAAATATGAGGCCATTTTGAATATTTGGGTTAAAAAAAACAGATCCATATTTTGGGAAATTTGAATAATCCCTTGGGATTAGTGTATTAAATGTGATTATTTGGGATATTAGGTAACCAATCAAGAGGCAGTTGATCCCTTGGGATTAGTGTATTAAATGTGATTATTTGGGATATTAGGTAACCAATCAAGAGGCAGTTGACATGGTTTCAACAAACAAGAAATCAGTTACTGGTTGCAAGAAGCTTGTGGATATCTCTTCAAGTAGAGGATGCAAGGATGACATTACAATAATGGTTGTTGACCTTAAAAGCTACATTTAATTACCATTTGAAGGTTTGTGTCATGTGCAAATTTGGAGGCACTAAAACACGAGGTGCTTCGTAAAGCTCAAGGATCTTGAAAAGCAATTCCATTCTAATTTTTGTACTTTTATCAATGTTCTTCATGCCAAAATAGAGGTTTTTCCACAATAATTAATTTGACATTCAATTACTACTCATCAAGTTATGTTGATAGAAGGGATAAGTGGAAAGAAAGTTTCCCTAGTGAATTTATTTAGGCCTTGTTTGGGGAATCTTTTTGTTTGGATGTAGCAAACTACATAATTATATTTACTTTTACATCTTTTTGTTTGGATGTAGCAATAGAACTGAATTATATTTACTTTTAAATCGGTGGCTAACAAGCGTGGTACGTTAGCAACTGTATTTTTGTATATTTGAATCTTAGGCTCCTATGGAAGATTATTTCAGAATACTGCAGAGATCTCTCTCTTTTTTTATTGATTCATAAAGAATATACAAGACCGGTATAAATATAGACTAGTAACAATTAAAGATAAATACCAACGGTTATGGATAATTACTAACTAATCTTATCATAATCAATAGACATCTAAGATATATATACTGATGCATAAACATATCTCATTATGTATTCATAATGATGTATATCAATATAGATATACATACTCTAATATGATACACTACCATTCATGGCACAACTTAGCGAATGGAATCCCCTTTACTAGCAAACTACCTCTTATAAGCCCTACTATGACATTATGGACGGGCAGAAAACCATATGTTTCTTCTATATTCCCAAAACATGGATATTGTTCAAGATCATCCAAGATTACACACATTGTCTCTCTCTCCATCCAAGATCTCTCTCTATATATGAATATATGAAAAAAGTTTATGTAAGGTTACAACTTTACTTGTAGAAATAAAGTTGCAGTAATCTATACCTTCTATTTTATTTGAACAGTGTAGGGTATCATAACTTTATTTCTACGAATTGGATTGCAACCTTATATAAATAGCACAATATATATATATATATATATATATATATATATAGAGAGAGAGGTTTTTCTAGAATTCACCATTCTAATGGTGATTTTAGAATACTCTACTCTAAAATTCTCGACAATATGTTACCCCTATATTGTTTCAAATTACACGAGTTTCCTTATTCAAATCAAATTTTTGAAGGGCATTAGCACTAATTGTAAATGATGCTCAAATTTCAAAATCAAAATGTCAAATTTGAAATACAAGTGAAGCCCACATTCAAAATTCAAAACCAAATTTAAATTTCAAATCTCAAAGCCCAACTCTCTCTCTAAACAAGGAAAGTCTCTCTCTCCAAACCAAGATCGTACCCTACTCTCTCTCTCTAAACAAATTTGGATCAGCGTGGAGTCTCATTCTCTCTCAACCAAGATCGTGCCTCACCCTCTTCCTGTATTAACATCAGTCAAGATCCGTGCCCCTCCTTCTCTCTCGCTTTGTGCAATCAAAATATAAAACAACTGAGAATTGACATTATCGTGATGGATTCGATTGTAGCTGGTTTCCTTCAGTAGTAGTGGGCGAGTATAGGACTTTACTGGTTGGTTTGGTAATTTGAGAGAGTAATCAACAAGGGTTCGTTTCAACATCAACGTTAGAGGAGAGAGAGATAGAGGAAAGACTAGGTACCTTGGGAGCAGAGGAGAGAGAGATATTGACATGCAAAATTAGCAGGATTTTTTTATCACAAAAAGTGAGCTACAAATCTTTCCAAAATGGATTAATATGATCGAACAACATTATTCAATTGTTTAATCAACATGTTACTGCATAAGCATGATGAATTTAGAGTAAATCATGATCAAATCACAAAAAAGACTTGATGATGTTGCTGAAAAATCAGCAGCATGTTTGATCGAATTTGATCATTATAAAATCAACTCAAACTCTTTCGAAATGACCAAATAGATCTTGAGAATATCAACCAATGAATTATGAACAAGAACACCTTAAACACGATATCTTCATGTACAAATTTAATCAAACTACAGAATTTTGTTCTTGTTTTCTTTGCTGCAAAAACAATAGAGAATATTAGTAAGAGAAATGTGAGGGAATTGGTATGAGAAGATGAGAATGGATGGAGTTGAATGGGGCATGGAGAAGGGGTGTTGAGGAGAAGAGGTGGGACATGAAAACAGGTTTGGTGGAGAGAAAAAAATAGAAAAATAATTACCATAACGTCAAAATTCAAAATTTTAAAAAATTTGGAGAGTAATTTTAAAGGAAAATATCTCTTATTTTTAAGTTCCATTTCACAAAAGATCCAAAGTTTTAAAAGATATCTTAGAGCATGAAAATTGTAGATTTTATTTTTCTAAACCCTGCACTAATTTATATCTATTTTTTTAGGCCAAACAAATCTAAAAAGACATATATTTTTAAAAGCCATCCTCTCAAACTTCTAGAGAGAGAAGGGTTTCATGGTGGTGATAGGTTACTCGGAGGAGAGAGATATATGTTTAGAGAAACACAGGAGGAAAGAGAAAATGAGAGAGAAGGGCTTTATGGAGGGGATAGGTTACTGGGCGGAGAGAGAGAGAGGAGTTAAGAGAAACATGAGAGAATAGCATGTCTTTCTCACATTTGTTTAAGTTAAAAAATAGGTTTAAAGTGGTCAGGGGATTAGAAGATATCTTTTGAAAACTTGGGTTTATCAAGAAATGAAACCTAAAAATATATGATATGGAGATATTTTCCTTAATTTTGATAAATAAAAGGACAATCTACTCCCCTAAGTCTGAGAGTAGAGTTTTTTAAAATCATCATTAGTGTAGTGCATTCTAGAATGGTCGAGATTGAATCTAATCCAAACAAAATATTAAATATATAATTTATAAAAATAAATATATTAACCAAATACCTTTAAAAGTTACATGTATATTTTGGTCTATTTATTTTGCGAGTAAATTTTTTTATATTTTTATTAGGTGTGTGATGATGTGAAGAGTAGATAGTTTAAATTTTAAGTAATTTAGATTTATAAAAACAAAATGATTAAAATTCAAATACGAAATACACTTATAACCATCAGATCGGCCCAGATTCGATCTGGGCCGTTGGGCTTATACTATTTCATCAGCGATGGGTGGATATGATGTCACACCCCTCAAATTAACCAAAAATACCTTTACAAAAAAAAATGCTCCATGTATAAAACAAAAGTATGTAAGCGTCCAAATTTGTTGAGTACAATTGTAAAATTCTCCATAGCACCCAAATATGGCAGTGATTTCATGCAACTGTTTTTTTTTTTGGGTAATTTTAAAAGGATAAGTCAATGGGGATTTGGGCCCAATGCAAAAATCTTCAAACCCATGTTAGGGCCATTTGTTTGATCCAAATTTTAAAATATATACTCTTTTCATTCTAATGAACAATCATAAAAAAGAAACATTTGATAACGCAAATTTAAAAGTATTTTTTTTATTTTTTTAGCCCCAATTAACATAGGTCATCCATTTTGATAGGATGCCTAGATCTATGCCGTAAAAGGATTTTTTTTTTAAAATTTTTTTTTAAATGGCTTTATTATCATTAGATGAACAATGTTAAAAAAGAAAAAAAATGAGTTTGAGTTTGTAAAGGCTAAGATCTGGAACTTCACCAAATGAATGATCTAGATTAATTGTTGGAGGGGACTCATTTTGACCATATCTAGGGTGGTTCAAATTGAATTTTTTTTTTGGGAGGATTGATTATTGAAATGAAGAGAGTGCATGTGCAAAATTTTAAGCCATACAGATATCACGAACATGGTTTTCTAGAAGTGTGGTTGCATTATACTAT
>NW_006497421.1:704614-715662 GCF_000471905.2 Amborella trichopoda
ATCCAAGCTATCAAACTTCACATGGAATAGTTATAAGTAATTGTGACCATCTTGTATCAAAGGTAAATGATTAGTATAGTCTAAATGAAAAAAAGTAATTAATGAATCAGCCAATTAATATACCATCTCATGTTTTCGATTAATTTAAATTATGAAACACATTCCACATATTTGTAACATAGTTGTAAATCTACTTCCGCCTCAAACCCATGAATTTGGGGCTATAAAAGCATTGCAAATCTAATGCCTTCCGAAGCACTAGAATAGACGATATAGTTAATATAAGTCCGTGTAGAAACGAGTAACCTCTTAAAAATTTATTTTTGAAATGGATTTTTGGAGTTAATTTTTAAAAAAATATAATTTATGTTAGAGATTATGAATATAAATAAATAAATAAAATTAAAAAATTAGAAATAATAATTTTATTAAGAAAACATTTAAGCTGTTGTTTTAGTTGTTTTAGATGGAGCATCTGTTTGCATCCATTTTTGAGATGGATGCTTTATATCTTGATGACCGCAAATATAGAAATGCAGTCCTTACTGCATGAAACAATTATTGTAAAATAAATAGTCCAGAAAATTAAAGTACAAAATAAACCAATTTTAAGAGTACTTTTTTACTTTTCGAATTTTTCTTATTTTTAAAGTTTATGATCATGGTCTAGATGAAGGACTTCCAAAATGTTGAGTATAAGACCCATGTTCAACATGGACTTTGAGAGTGTGGACATACGGTATCAAGTCCATCCTGAGATGCCTCTAACCCTACCCTTAAAGAGGCACACGGTTGTTGGGTCAGGGGCATCAGAGGTTAGGAGGTGGATCTCTTAACATAACGTCCTACTCTCCATTTCTAGGCGTGCCAACAGAACGGTTGGGTTGAGTTCAGGTCCAGCCGGACCCAAACGGACTAAAAAATAACAATTAAGGGATTGAGACCCGACTGGACTCGAAGTTATCAGACCCGAACTTGGATCCGGACCCATATCAGGACCTGGACTTGATCCAAAAATAAAAAAATCTATATATTTAAATATTATGTGAGATATATACATGTATTAGTTAAATATTATAATTAAAAAATATAGGTATATTTATTTAAATATTAATAAAATATTATATATTAAATATTATGTAAATAATAATACTATTCAAGTCAGTTGGACTACATGGATATGGACCCGATCTGCTTGGTCCAAATTTTGGACCCACCCATACTTGGACCGGGTCAGGTCTGGGTTCATTGCCACGCCTATCCATTCCCACTATTAACATATTAGAAAAAAAGATATATGTTGTTAGTTGGTCTAAGAAGGGTGATGACCCTAAACTTTCCTTTAACCTATCCCATGCTCAGGTAAAAGGGCAAGGTTATTTTAGGTAGGCAATCAACGTAAAATTTTGTCAAAACCCATCACCCGAAACAACGTCAACACAAAGTTAAAACTTTGGAGGGATGCTCTAGAATCCAAAAGTTTTAAAATTAATCGGATTAAGACAAAGTATGTGGAGTACAACTTTAGTAATAACAGGAGTAGATATGAAGAAGTAGTTAAGATTGACGATTAGGAAGTACAAAAAATACAACGCTTTCGATATCTTAGGTCGATAATCCAGGAAAATGAAGAGATTGAGGAAGATGTTGCACACCAAATTAGAGCTGGCTGGGCAAAACAAAGATGTGCAACTCTCATTTTATGCGATTGCCGCATACCAATGAGGCTGACGGGCAAGTTCTATAGGACAACGATGAGACCAGCTTTGCTCTATAGGGAAAAATGTCGGGCGGACAAAAAATAATATACACATAGAATGAGTGTAGCAGAGATGAAGATGTTGATATGGATGAGTCGCGAGACAAGAAGGGATGGAATTCGAAATTAATCTATTAGAGAGAATTTAGGCGTGACACTAATAGGTGATAAAAAGAGAAAGAGTAGACTTAGGTGGACTGGTTATGTATGATGCCGACTAAGTACACAACCTGTTAAGAAGTGCCAAAAGGACTGAAAAAAACAAGGGGTAGGCCCAAAAAGATGTGGTTGGAAGTAGTCCGAAAAGATATGGGGATATATAACTTCATTGATGATATGACATTCGATAGAGCAAAATGGATAGCCGGGATTTATGTATCCGACCCCAAATCAATTGAAAAGAAAGACTAAAATGATGATGATACATGCTGGTTAGTTACTAGGTCCTCAAAAGTCTTAAAAAGGTCTTCCTTATGGACTAGATACTAATTAATTGAGGTGAACGTATACAACTAAGTGAAATTTATCCAAGGTCTAAACAACACCATCAAGGTCTAAAGCTACTTAATCGGAAATTATTTTTGAAGCATGATAACAGTGCTATTTGTATTATCACGATATTTCAAATTTAGGGACCCCTTCGATAACTAGACTCAATAACTCTAGATTCTCTCATTGTCTTCGAGGTAGAGTTCTCAAAACGATTGGGCCGTACCTAGGCTGCCGGGGGTCTACTAGACGCCCGCCGAGTTAGGCGTGTTCAATAATCTAGTTTTAGGTCTCGAGTTTGTATAAAAAATGTATATTCATACTTTTTTTATAAGGGAAAGCTTTCTAAGCTCCCTCTATAGTATAGAAGTTCTATCCTCCTACCATCAAGCCGTCCATTTTTTATCAAAGAGTAGTTCACCGTTTGATCTTAAATCTGAAGTCTCAAAATATTTTATTTTTAATTTTTTAATATAAATTTTTTGAATGTGAAATTTGGCACATGCCATCTTCTCATTGGGGCGCACCTATAAAAAAATATTAACAATAATTTTTAGATAAAAAATAATGATCAAAATACCTTTTAAAATTTTTAGGGGTATTTTGGTCATTTTATATTATTAAAAAAAAATTATATTTTCGTTGGTGCGAGTTTAATAGAGGAATAGACATCCAAAATTTGGTATCAAAATAATTTATAGGAAAAAAAGTTAAAAATAAAATAGCGGAGAGACGTGACATTGTGATTGGGGCAATCCTAGCCCTTCATTAAAAAATAGATGGTTGAATAAGGGGGAGGATAAAATTTCTATGCTGTAGGGGAAGCATAGAAAGCTTTTCCTTTTTATAATCCACACAAGAAAACACTAGACTTCATCCAATGGGAATTTTGTACCTAGGTGGTTGTAGTCCCTTGGGCAAGGGTCCCTAGGACCTTGCCTAGGACAACCTGCATAGTTGGTCGGCCCAAGCCCGGGCGATGTGCCCAGGCCCCCTAGCACATCTAGGCAGCCGCCTAGGCGCCATGTCTTAAGTCCATACTTCGAGGTTGCAGGGACAGATAGATGCCGCAATACCGGAACAATCCGCTTCTCAATTAGTGTAACAATGTCATACTAGCCCAAGACTCAACCAAATAGAAAGAAGAAGAACAACTAAGATGAGATGGAAGAAAAATATTCATTAAAAAAAACACGGGGTACAAAACGGCATTACAATCTTGACACCCAAGCTTAATCTTGATACATGTGACTCAATTTTCTCACCATATACCTCTCTTTAAATAGAGGTTTTTCACAACTATATTTACTACAAAAACTACCCACTTGCAACAACAACTACTAACCACCTAATAGTTTCATAACTTTCTACTGTACAGGCTTATAAATACAACCTCTCTACATCGCTCATCATAAAATAAAGACTAATATAATTTCTATAAAATACACTTCAATACTATTGTTATAATGGATTATTATTATGGGATTGTTTACAAAGAGATCATTTACTTTTTATACAAGCCACAATTATTTCTACTCATTAGATTGAAAATTAAATGGCTTGGGGTGAATCAAGAAGTCTAAAATTTTTTTTTGATAACTTTGTGTCGAATCAACGGCGCTTTTACAACTACCATTTTGAAATATATAAAAAAGAAATGGGAGAGGTATGTCTTTGGGAGTAATAAAGTCCTAGTTTGGGGCCTTTTTGTTACAAGGGTTGAAAAATGGGTACGGATGTAAAATTCCCTCAATGGACAGACAAAAGGGATACGATTGCACTCTGTCCACACTAAAACGCCCAACCTTTCCCAACTAACCAACGTATCACCACAATCAACAACCCTTTGCATCTCTCTCTCTCTCTCTCTCTACCTATGCCTTCCTACTTATGCCAGACAAGCATCCCCCTTCCCAACAAACCAACATTACTACTCTCCCTCTCTGTAAATCTATGGGTATAAGCGTAAACGAGACAAACGCAACGCCTACCTTCTTTGATCCATGTCACGAGAAGATGCGTCCTCCTCACTTTTTGTCTCTGCCAATTCTGTGGGCTGTGCCTCTTTCTATCCTTACAACTCCAAAACGCCCACCTTTTCACATAAACTACTACTCTCTCTTCTTTCGCCCAAACCCTAGTCAAAAGTCAAAACATTAAGTGCCGCCAGCACCTGCAATTTCTCCATCAATGGAGACATGGCGGATATTTCTATGATCTCTCTCCAAATACATTACGGCCCCACTCTCTCTCACTCATCAAAGTCTTTCTTTTTCGATGATAATTTTTGGCCACGGCCATTCAAATATAATGTAAACTTTTGACTGGATATTGGCCCAATTTCCATGTCTTTAGTGATCAGAGCATGGTATTTAAGGACCACAGGATGGACCGCATAAGCTCTGGTATTACATTACCAGGGCACATGTGGTGCACATGGTGCAATAATTATCAAAAGAAATAGGTTTGTCCGCCTTAGGCTTTTCCTTCAAAGAGTAAAAAGTAAATCTGCCTCAAAATTTAAAACTTTGCTGGAAAATACAGTTATGAAGAAATATTTATGCGACTTGAAAATCTATTTTTGCCTATGATTATGACATTTGAAGCTCTGAAATCATGCCATGGCAAGTATGTAGGCACTTGTAAATGGATGAGCTGGATACTATCTTCAAAGATGTATAATCCATTTTAAATTGAGTTCATAATTGTCTAGGTCGAAATGATCAATTTGATGTATTTAAGATCTAAAAACAACAATTCTGTATGTCATAATTTTTTAATCCACCGCTTACGCTAACTTTTTCCTTTTCAAGAATGTTCATGAGTGGTATCTTAACGCATTTTTGTAAGCTTTGACTTGTGTTTTATATTATCAAGCATCACCATCATCCTCATAAGTGAAAAAAAGCTCTGAAATTTTAGCTTTTTTCGTAGAAACAAAGTTTATTAGTATACCTTGATATATCAGGCACATGGCCAAAATCCAGCTTTTGTGAAAAAATAGGGCTTTCAAGGGACCCCTCGTCCTGATCTTGGGGTTTGAAGTGGAGCCAAAGTTTTAAAGAATTAAGGGACCAGGGCTTGCAATTCAAACCTATTTATTTATGTGCAATTTGTTTTTATTTATTTATGTGCAATTTGTTTTTGACAAATGTTATAATTTTTATTATTGTAAAAGAGATTACAACACGCTTACATCATCCGAAATCAAAAGCCAAGGTAAGTTGACACCCGTTTTAGCTGGAGAGTCTGCCATGGAATTTGCCTTCCTATATCAAATATTCATCCCAAATCATACAATCATGTCTAAAAATTTGTGTGAAAGTTACAAAGAACTCAGCTCTCAAGGATGATATTTTAGGGTGGCTTAGTGAAATTTGGAGCATGCTTGAGTCAGGGGCTTGCTTGACTTACCAAAATTTATTCACTTGTGTGGTTATTTATCTACGGACGAATTTATATTTATGGCATTACACGTGTTCATTACAAACTTAAATATTTAAATTTCATATTTATTGAATACTTTTTATATTTTTGTATAATTTTATGATTTATTCTCCCTCTCTTGGGTCGTTTTTTTTCTTGAATGAAAATGGAGGTCTGAAGGTTACATTATGGTATCTGGCGACCTATGCTTGGAACCCGTTCTAGGTTTTGGTGTTTTACAAAGTGATTTGAAAACTCATGATTATCGATTCGAGAAATCGGTCGAGACCAGTTTCAGGATGGAATAAGTCACTGTCCTTTTATATTGTTCTCTTTTTCAAAGCTTATATAGGATTTTTTAAGGTTTGTTTGAAGTCTTTATTTTTTTTAAATTTTGTTTAATTTATTTTTAAATATTTTTCTAGATCATTTATCAGACCGATCCAAATGAGATCCAAATCATCACTCCAATAATTCGACACAAATTTGTGGGGTAAGCGATCTACCCAACCGATCCGATTCCAAAACATTGGTTTTACAAGTTCGTCAAACCCTGCATCTTATCAAGTTGGGTGACCTTTAGTGTAAATGAATAATAAATCAACTTTGATCCCTAAAAATTGAACATTCCAATAGGGTTGAGTTGCCTGTCTAGCTAAAACTTGAGCTTGAGCAATCATACAAGGTTTGAGGGCTAGTCTTGGGCTGGAGGATCCAATCTTGTTTTATCGTTCCGGGTTGGTATTGGGTGGTTAGGCCGGTACCGATACCTTCTCAAAACTATTGAGTCTGCCAATTCTTTATCCGAATCCGATGATTTGGATCTCGATCAGTGAGTTTTAAAACACTGCCCTTGACCAGGCATGCTAGGACATGTTAGACCAAGGCTATATGCTACCAGTCCGGCCCTGCTTGGCTTGACCAATTGCCAACCTTTGTATGTTACTCCATGGGCAAAAAACATGAGTAGTGGATTCTTTGCTTTATATTTTGGTACACACATGGAACTTTCATAACATGCTTTTCTTCATCTTTTGCCTTTCTTGGTCCCTGAGTTATTCGATGATTTTAAAAAAGTGAAAATTAATGGTTTGATGCTTCCCCCAAATGGAAAGCCACGTTATTATTTGTTTTTAATTTGTGAAGTTAGGATATGAAAGCAACAAGGCAGTGATGTATCTATCTGACAAGCGTCTCATAATGTTAAAAACAAAGTGGGAATGTCTCAAATTATTATAAATGGGCAAACCTCCGTACAAAATAATTAAGATCATTCTATTTGATAATGGAATGGTTACTTGTTTTAGTACAATTATTTTAGATTGGACTGGTTATTGGGATTGGACTGGCTACCTAACAAGTGACGGGTCTTATCTGATCAAAAAAATTGGTATAATTGATTTGATAAAAAAAATTTTTAAAAAATAAAAAAATTGTTTAAAAATAAAAATCTATTAGAAAAAAGTTTCTTGACATTATTTAACTAGTCAAATTGGTAAAAACTGGACAGTTTGACATGTCAAAGGCAATTAAACATGATTTTTGACTGATTTTCAATCAAATCAAATTATTACTTTAGATTAGACTAGCTAAAACATCAATTGGCAATTCGGCCAGTCGAATCGGTTGGTCTGAACCAATCTTGATAGCTATGTTTTTGAATTCCACTTCACTCGGGTATTTCCGCAAAAAAAATTCCCCCTACTCAGGATTAAGAACTTTGAACCGGAAAAGGCACTTTATTATTGAGCCTTATTTACGATGATAACCTCGGTTGTTAATAACAGGAAACTGCCAAGTAATAAGTTGAGGGCTAGCAACAAAAAATTCGCTTTTTTTTTTATCATATAACCCAGGATTCTAATTTTCCAATGGAACAATTAGAGGGGTATTCACGTCATCTCTTTCGACCACTTTGATTTGATTTGCGCTATATTACCAAAATACTCATGCTTCCCTAGTCTTGGATGGAGCAATTTGGTCATTTATTATTTAACACTAAACTCGATGATAGAGCAATACAAAAAAATTATCAAAATAAATGAGCTTAGTAATAAGATCATTTTTTTACATAATTTTAATTTGGAGGAATTTTGAGGCTCTTCTCAATGCTTTTCCCTCTCAATCAACTTGATTTGGGGTCCTCAAACCGTTGTTTGGGAAACCGGTCTTGATCGGCTATTTTATCAATTCCCCCCCAATGAGAATCAATCAATTAAAAATATAAAATTTGTAAATAATAGAATTGAAAAATGTGGAAATCGGGCGATACGGCACACAGTTCCCAAACAAAAGTTTTTGTTCACTAAGAGAATTAGTCAGTTCCATATGAATTGAACCCATTCTTGATTAGGGAACCAATTTGATTATTATCAGTTTTCGGTCTGAATTGGGTGATTCTGATCACTAGTTTTTCAAACCCCAAATATATGTATATGTGTGTAATCCTTTTTTTTTTTTTTCCTCATTATTTTTAAGAAGGGCAAATATGGTTCATAAACTTATTTTCACAAAAAAAAATCCACTAACATGGAGGTTTTGGCCGAAAATCTTTCCAATTTCAACAAAAATATTTCAAATGGTTTTGAGCTTATCTTGGCCTTTCAAATTTCAGATACTTTCTTCTTAGTTATTTTATTGAGAAATTAAACCCCGATCCATATGAAAAAGCATATGTTCATAATTGTTTTATCGTACAAAAGTTACTTCAGTATTGTCTGTCCACGATCGCCATCCAATCAATTGATGGAGAGACTAGATCCACCCTTTTGGTTAAGGTGGACCTATCCGGTGTCCCACTCGCTCTCCATCACTGTCTATTGGTAGTGAATTAAAAAAAACCGGGTCGGCATGGAATCACCTAATCCGATTTAAGAATATGTCACTCCGTTCAAGTTTTATGTATATATAGGAAAATGGGCAAATCTAAAAAGGAACCAGTGATTCCACAAAATAAAACAATGATTTTATACAATAAAATGACGATCCAAATGGCCGATTCATCGAATCGAAACAGTTTTTGGCCCAGTCGCAGTTCTTTTTACCTGTTCACTGTTTATCCGCACAGTAACATGGCTATCTAGAACATCAATTATCGATATGAACTGGATTTTGGGGTGTTATATCTGGGTCACAGATCCGCTTTTTAAATCATCGGCAATGACTATAGCTTTTTTGCTTTTTTGTGATTTATATTCATATAATATCATAAAATTAGAGCATAATTTGAAGTTTCTAGTTTTCAATGACGTGGTTGCATAAATTGTTTTGCCAAGATTTCATTTCATCTAGGTACCTCGCTTAAGGTACTGAATTGGGTGAATTGAACATTTATATTTGGTGCAAGAGCTAACAGCTAGCTAGCAGTTGTATTGAAAATATGATACTTGAGGTGTTTTAAAAGGTTTGATTGCTTTTTATTTTTTAGAATTTGAGCTTAATGAAAATTGCAGATGATCCCTTCGATTTTCCATCTAGTGATTGAGTGTGAAGGTGGCATTTTTATGCCAAAGGTAAATAGTCTCATCGTCTATCGAGATCATATACAATGACGACATTTATTTTTGGTACAAAGACGTGAAGATTATTTAATCATCTTATATGAAATCTGATAGTTCAGGTATATCACAAAGTTTTAGACTATTTTTTTTTTTTATAAATGACCTTGTGAGACTTTTTTACATCGTGTATAAAATCACCATTAAATTTAACACAGCTCTATACCAAATTTAATAACGATCCTTTAAAGTCCTACATATATCTAAGATCTCATAAGATCATACAAAATTTAATGGTAATCCTTTTAAATTTTTAGACGTATATAGGGTTCGTTACTTTTTCTTTTGAACTTCGAACTTGATCAAAGAATAAACGCGACTTGGTTAGAATAAATGTGACCACCCGATTTCACATCAAGAATCAACAGGACCACCTGATACCAAATCTTCATGGATCATTTTGTATTTGAAGAGTTTCTTGGACATTGTTTGAGTCATTTTCGAATTTGCAGTTATTAGATTTTGCAGTGGGTATATGAACACAGCCGACTATAAAAAAGTGTTTTATCGGTTGGACAGTTGTAGCCCCCCTCTCTCTCTCTCTAACATTTTCTCTCTCCAGTAAGCCCCTCTCTCTCTAACATTTTTCTCGCCCGTGCGTTGCTTACTCTCTATCTCTCTCTAACATTTTCTCTCTCCAGTAAGCCTCTCTCGCTCTCTAACATTTCCTCTCTCCAGTAAGCCTCTCTCGCTCTCTAACATTTTTCTCGCCAGTGCAGTTGCTTACTCTCTATCTCTCTCTTTAACATTCTCTCTCCCCAGTAAGCCTCTCTCTCTAACATTTTTATCGCGAGTGCCGTTTCCGACTCTCTCTCTCTAAAAAAAATCTTCGTTCTCACGAGTGGTGGCCATTGCTCCAAGACGTTGGCGCTATTTGAGGGGATTTTTCACATCTCTCTCTACATTTGATGGGGATTTTTGGCACCTCTCTCTCTCTCTCTCCTAAGTTGCTAACACGCCTGTAATCTCTGTTTACATTGATGCCTGTAATCTCTGTTCACATTGATCTCCCTCGCTCTAAGCTGCTAAGACGCCTGTACTCTCTCTCTCTCTCTCTCTACTTCACTAAGTTCCTAGCACGCTAAGTCTCTGTTTATACCAAGGAGTGTAAGGGCTAAGTTGCCCTTGTGACCTAAATAGGCCATGGATGACAACATGGAGTTTCAGGAGTGGGAGATACTTCCTGAATCTGAATTGGGTCACCCCAAAAACTCTGATTCCTCCGAGAATCAAAGAAATTCAGCAATCGTGGATGAAGACTCGGAAGGTATGATTAGACCCGATTATTTTGCATATGATTCTGTGCACTTGAACAAAACCAACACAAATGAAGAAATTGCAGTTCCAGATGAGTTGGGTTTCTCTGATATCGGTGTTTCCACATGGGTCGATCCTTGTTTGACCTCTATTTATGCGGCTAGGGAGGGAAAGTTCTCTGGTATGATGGGCTTTGGAAACGAGAATTCGAACACCTCCGGGTCAGAGTCCGGCGATTTCAATGAGGGGAAAGAGGTAGAAGCCTTGGATCCGGGTGGTTTAATGGAAATCAAAGGGGGGTTGGATCCTGGCAATAACTCAAAGGAAAGTGACCCAGATTCAGTCAGTCTTTTGGGGCCTGAAAATGGTTTGGGTTCAAGCTTTAGTCCAAACGAAATTGGGCCTGATTCAATGAGTATTCCAAATAATGATGGTTCAGAATTGGGCTCTGTAATTGAAGAGAGGGAAAAAGATGGTCTGAGTTCTATCAATTGTGGGTCAGATTCCGGTGGGCCAGAGTATGGGGGGATTGGAGAAGTTGGTCGGAATTTGGCAAGTGA
>NW_006497421.1:736397-761918 GCF_000471905.2 Amborella trichopoda
ACGTGGTGTGTGCGTGTGTGTGATTTTATCTTTTTTTTTTCATATCCATAATATCATAACCTAAATCATTAATCCCGAAAATTTAATATTAAAATTCCATTTTTAAAATGGTTTAATGGGCCCGCATTGTAGCATTATAATGCCACGCATTATTAAGCAATGGAAACCCCATCTGTATTATAATGCCACGCATTATTGATGCCACACACTTTAAAAATTGATCCTTTAAAAATTGATTATTATGTTGATCTTATCTAAGTCCCAATACTGAGCTGACGCCCTAGGGCCCATGTGGATCTCAAGATTATTGTTTTTTTTCTTAAGACTGCAAGCTTGGCCATTTTTAAGACATTATACTTTTATTTATTGAGGCTAAAATATTTTGTGATCTTGTGAAAAGCAAGTTATTTACTTACTCCCTTGGGTAAAATATAATATAAGAATATTTTTTAGACCGTGATGTAACTTCTTCAAGTCAAGAGAGTAATTAACCTCGGCAGGAAAAAAACGAAGAAGGAATCAAGTGTGCTTTAGAAAATAACATCTCAAAGCAGAAGGGGAGATCCATGTGTTAAAAAACTCAAAATAAAAAAATAAAAAAATAAAAATAATCATATTCTTGATTATTCAGTGGTTTACAAAATTTCTAATCGAAAAAGTCCTACCGAGCCCAAAGGTGTATATGCACAATATGCTCTTAAGATAATGCGCATATGTGGAAGTGCTCCACAATGTGTAGTCGTAAGGTTTTTTTTACGGGCAAGCTTTCCGTACTTTCCCTACAGCATAGAAGTTCTATCCTCCCCTTATCCAACCGCTCATTTTGAATGAAGGGCTAAGATTGTCCAAATCACAATGTCATATCTCTACATTATTTTATTTTTAATTTTTTTTTATAAACTATTTTGACACCAAATTTTGGACATCCATTCCTCTATTAAACTCGCAGTAGCGAAAAATATAAAAAAAACAATATTTTCAATAAAATAAATGATCAAAATACCCCTTCAAATTTCAGGGGGTATTTTAGTCATTATATTTTATCGAAAAATTAATTTTAATATTTTTTATAAGTGCGCCCCAATGAGAAGATGTTCATATTCATACAATTTGTATATAAAAAACTAAAAATAAAATACTTTAAGATGTCGGATCTAGGATCAAACGGTGAGTGGCTCTCTTGATCAAAATTGGATGGCTGGATGGTAGGGGGAGGACAGACCTTCTATGTTGTAGGGGAAGCATAGAAACCTCTCTTTTTTTTAGAAGTGGTCATAGAATTCCAAAATAGTGTTAATAAATGTTAAAGGAAATTTATCAAAATATACTTTTGAATTAACTGCCAAGCCCATAAGATTGGGAGGATGATGATGACGGCTTAAAATTATTAACTATTTAATGTATTACCCCATATATCTTGATTTAATTTCAAAACACCCATCAAAATATACATAATTTTTTAGTTAGAATAGTAGAAAAATACAAAATGATAAATAGTTGAAAAATGAGGAATATTTTGACGAACTTTCCGAATGTTAATTATGTTAGTGTTAAAAGGGCCAGCATAGACATACACATGAGAGAATAGTAGAAAAATAGAAAATGATAAATAGTTGAAAAATGAGGAATATTTTGATGAACTTTCCAAATGTTAATTATGTTAGTGTTGGAAGGGCCAGCATATACATACACCTGCGACAATAGAGAGAGACCATGGCCACCATGGCCAAGTCCTTAAATGTCTAGAGAGAGATTTTCTTATTGAAAAATCCACTTTCATTTGCTTATTGAAAATGGCACTTTGAGAGAGAGAGATTTCCTTATTGAAAATGGCACTTCAGAGACAGATTTTCTTATTAAAATGGCACTTAAATTGTAGAGAGAGAGAGAAGCACGTAAAGTTTTGCTTCAAATGATAAATGTTTCATATAGCAACAAGGGGAAATTACATGGAACTAGTTCAAGTAAGACACTTTTTCTTGCAATAAAAAATTAAAAAGACGTCATGAACGAATCACATACGTCATGCTTGACATCACCATGACAATGGATATCATATTCAATTGGCTACATCAATTTCAAAAGGCCAACCCCAAAACCCTAATCCTTGACAATCTCCCAAAACAATAAAAGGAGAAAATAATCAATTTCCAACCGTAAATAAAACCAAATATACCCACAATACTAAATTAAAAAAAAAAAAATCTCTAAATCCTAATCCCCAAACCTAAAGTGTACCCACAACCCTGAATTCCTGAAAAAACCATCTAAATCCCAAGCACTAAACCTATGATTTGCTGATTAGTTCCGAATTCCAAAAAACCCTAAAATATAGGTCTAAATTCGGATTTTTTTTAACCCTAAACCCTAAACTCTAAACAAATAACACTTTTTAAGGCACTGTTCTCTTCCCTGTGTATGGATGGCCTAAATGGTGACCATGAAGTCTTCCAAGGGCGGACATCTTATGGGACTGCCCAGAAATAACCCCATATGTTGAGGGACTTTGGGACAAGACAATCTCATAACCATCGTAGAAAGACTCCATGCCCTCAGCCATTAATTGCCAAATAAGCCCACCCCCAATTGTTCCTCCACTTCTGGCTAACTGGTAAATATTTCTATAAATGGAATTTAGAAATGAGTCCCTTGCGCCTATGTTGTATCCAGGGTCTTTCTTGGACTTTCCAAATTCAGCAAAAACCAAGGGTTTTTTCAGAACTCTCTTTGAATCTCTCCAATGACTTTGCATCCACCTTTGCATAAATGCAAGTTGAGCCTCATCACTTTGTCCAGAGAGCCTGTAGTTATGAAAAGTTAATTAAATTCAACATTATTATTACATAACATAGAAAAAAACTGAAAGAAAATTTGTATAATATACATTGAACAAGAAGAGCATATAATAATGGGCATGGTTTTTGTACGGCAACACTTTTTTTATATTTGGTAAGGCCACACCTAACAACCTTGATAGCCTGCAAATCTATTTTTACTCCTGATTATGAAATTTAAAGCTCCATAAACCAAACAGACCCATGGAATATGAAGTACCTCGTCTAAAAAAAGTGTTGCAAAACATACAATTTTAGAACTTGAAATCTTTTTTGGCCTTTTTTTTTTTTCTTAGGTCCATAACTATAGAGGTCATAATGAGTGATTTATAAGTTTTCTAGTCTAAGAACTGCAATTTCAGGTGAAATTTAAGGTGCAGTTTTATAAAGCCAGGTCCTACAAAATACTTTCCCTACCATAGATATAAGAGCTTACCATATATCAGGGTATGCATGTATAGTGGCAAAATCAACTTCTCTCACCAGGTTATTGGTTATAAAATCAGTGCCAACTTGGTAGCCAGGATTTATTGCCTTTTCTTGGGGCATTGTATCACCATAGAAGCCCTCCATCCCTATCTCCACCAAATGGTTCCTATCTAGTGACTTAACAAAAGCTGCCATCTCTTGGACCCATCCCTGAAAATTTAAACCAAATATTAAAAGAAAATAAGTTAATTGCCCTCAGCTTAATATAGTTAAGTAAAAAGTGTCCTCTTTTTGGATACAAAGCAAGAGATGGGTTATTTTAGAATACACTACACTAATAATGAACCTAGAATTCAGTACTCCGAATTTTTTTTACCAGGAAAGAAAAAGAGAGAGATTTACCGTCAGAGTCCTTCCTGAATAATCAGCCTGGCAACGGGGTTCATTCATGAGCTCCCATGCCATGATTGTGGGGTCGTCTCTATATGCAATCTTAGTGATGCTGTTAACTCGTGTTATCACTCTCTACATGAAACCAATCAGAAAATTTTCTATAAGAGATACCATTTCTTGTTAATCTCTACATGAAACCAATGAGAAAATTTTTCATAGGGGATACCATTTCTTGTAAATTTGTGAACTATAAAGAGAAAGGGAGAGAAATATAGGCCTAAAAAAAAAAAGGTAAGAGAGCAAAAGCAGCAAAACTCCTAGTATTACAACTCAATGTTAAAAATCATCTCATTAATTAAAGATAAAAAAGAAAAAAAATTACTAAGAAATACAGAGAAAATAATGTGAAAATTTTATCCTTGCGGTTTAAACCTCTTCTTTTGTTGCGCAAAACCTTGACCACACGGGTTGATGATAATGTGAAAAACAAAAGTAAAATAATGAGAGACATCAGCCGCAATAAGCACACAATAAAAAAGAAATAGCACATGAGAATATCAATATTTATGTGACTACGTCCACAGGTGAAAATCACTATGAGATCTCTAAACATACCGGACGGCTCTCCCCAACCCCGTCAATTACGCCCCCGAGAAAAAACAAGTCTATTAACAACTGAAATTACATCTTAAATTACACCAAAGAATTCAAAGCATAGCTTCCAACACCACTTTTTTAAAAAAAAAAATAGTTACCTTCACATGGTTCTTGTAGTATGTCTTCAATAATGGATTTGTATAGAAGTCATCATCACTTCCAACATGAGCCCCTGCATCTCTTGCCCACTTCACATATTGAGCTCTCCCTCCATAGTCATTGTAATTGTTTGTGAGGCTCAAAATTAGGCGAATCCCATGCCTTCTTGCCTCCGATATTACGAAGTCCAGACCCTAATGAACAACAAATGCATGTTATTTCCTTATTTAAAGTAAAAAAGCTATATACTCCCGCGGAAACATATCGCACATTCACTGCCTCCAGTAAAATTGTGTCTAGAAGTACTTTTATGATCTTAAATTAGGGAATGCAATCGATCATATTTAAGTGTTTAGGATCTCCAAGTCCAATTTTTTTCTTTTGCAAATACTCATCTAGTGATTCTAATGTGGAATCCAAAATTTGACTTCCAAAAATGCTCTTAAGTAGCTCTTTTGCCTGAGGGAGCTAGTGTACAATGTGCTCCCGCGGGAATATAGTATACATCGACAGTAGTTTTGGCGACTAAATTCATGTCTGATTTTGAAACTCCAAAACTCTAACTCAATGAAGAAATCTAGAGAGAGAGAGAGAGTAAAAAATATACTCCATGAAATGCATGGATACAAGTAATGTGATCACCAAACTCCTTATGTGCATAAATACATTTGGTCAGTTAGGAACAAATACAAGTACAATTTAAGTTGAACTAACACTAACACCTATTAGTGAAAGTGTAGAAGCCACCCTTAGTGGGTACTATCATCTCCACCTTCCGTCGTCGAGATAAAAGGTGGAGGCTATATATTGTAATATTTGACAGTTGAGGATGATTGTTAAATCGTTGTACCAAAGATAAATAGTTTTATAATATATAATTCCATCTTGTATTGCCTGCAACGTTTGTACCTATATTTGTAAGTTGAAACATAATGTAGGTATGTATCTGCATTTTGTAGAGAGAGAGAGAGAGAGTAAACCTGAAAGACACGTTCATCGTAGAGACCAGGCGAAATTTGAAGGGCATGGTCACCGCCATCACTAAATGCCCATGTCCTACCGACGGTGAGCCCGGCACCCGCCGCCTGCTGCATCACAGTCGACACCTTGTTTCTCTCACTAGGCTCGGCCGCAACATGCATCATCCAATAAGAATTGAACCCATTAAACAAAAATGGAGACCCATTGAGCATGAACCTTGTGCCAGGGGTCCTAACAAACCCTCTACTACGGTGAAACCTGGCCTCACTAGCTACAACAAAGAGGCTTAGAACACCCCAAATGTAGAGGACTTTGGTAAGTTTAGCCATGCTTTTAGGGGGACTTTGGATGAGTGGAATTGGGTTAGGGTGAGAAGTGATTTATAAGGGATTAGGGTTTCCAAAAATAGTAAAAGTTGCAGGATTAATGGTGGCTTTCGGTGAGGGAAAATGGAGGGTAGCTAGATTTAGAGGAAGTTTTAGCAGAGGTTTGAATAAAAAGAGGAGAAATCATGGAAAAGGGATGTGGGGGTTGGATAGGTGAGTTTTGGTACACCAAAAGAGAGAGAGGGAGGAAGTTAGAGGCGCCTCTAAATTTAGGGGAACATTTTCGATGTGGCCTCTTGTGTATGGATATTTGATGACCTTGTGTAAAGGTAGTTAAAGGAGTTTCCTTATTGGTGAGGTGGAAACCATGTGCATACATTAGGGGCTCTAGATAATACATCATTTCAAAAAAAATAATAATAGAAGCACCTTGTAAAGTCTCTCTTAAAATTTGGGAAAATTTTTGTCTTCTATTTCTCCTAGTGGAGAAAATTTTAGGGCAGCTTTTTGTCAAAATTGAACTCAAAAGTGACGTTAATTTCTAAATGAGTTGATTCTAAAAATCAACTCTTCCATTATTATAGCCAGAATCACTCACATACGGGTGGTAGACCGGACCTGGACCAGGACCCGGACCTGGACCCGGACCTAGACCCAACCAGGCCTGAATTCACTGGACCCGAACCCGGACTCGAAAATATAGTGTGGGACCGGGACCCGGACCCGACCCAACAATTAAAATGCCTTTGTGTTTAACTATAATTAAATATATTTCATATATTGGGACCTAAAAAATATTACCGGACCCAATTTGACACCCGGATGCGAATAGTGTGGGTCCAAGATTTGGACATGAACCCGACTCACTGGATCCAATTTTTGGACCCATACTCCAATCCAACCCTAGGGTCCCAGGTCAGGTCTGGATCCATTGCCATCCCTGCACTCACACACACTCTCTCTGTTCCTTTTCTTCAGGATTGGTCGACATTCTTCCCCTTATGCCCAAGTGAGTGTGTGTTTATGAATGTGTCTGTGCAAGTCGACCCTTGCTAATTCGGTCCGGAATTGGGAGGTGGACTAAGCCGGTTAGGTCAAGATCCAATAGGAATGAACCCAACTGTTCTAGTCCTATTTCAAATCTAGCCCAAACCTATTCGGGTCTAGGTCACAGTCAGTCTGCACACACAAACACATGTATATCCAACCCAAACCTAATAGCCTAGGTTCGAGTCCTATGGAGTAGGACCCGGACCCTACTTGCGTGGGAGGTGAGGAAAAGAATAAACATGAAAAGTTCTTGTAAAAAAAAATACCGTGAGAATTATTTTATTTTTTTGAACCTTAACACAATTAACACGAGAAGTTAAAAAATTAAAATTCATCAAATATATGGATGTGGGTGCAAGAGAGAGAGGAGACGCCCTTTTCTTTGTTGTTATACAGTTAGAAAGGGAAATGAAGTAATTATTGCTTTTTGTTTCCATTTGGTCGGTCAAAAGCCAAACGGTGGATGAGAAGAGAGAGAGAGGTTCACACTTATGAGTGGGAATGGGTTGGGTTGATCAGAGTAGTTATAAGTTGGACCCGGATCTAGGTCAGGTTCGTCAATTGGACCAGGACTAACCCTTCATGGACCCGGACCTAGGTCAGGTTCATCAATTGGAGCTGGACTAACCCTCCAGGTCTGGTTGGGTCTGTAAACAAATAATACAAAAAGTATACCATATGGTATAGGAAAAAGTAAAGTTCATATGAGTGCGAGGCTATGAACAATCAAATTAGAGTGTACTTTAAAATTTTCACTAGAAAAGGTTGTTTTGATACTTAAATATCTTCAAATTGATCATTTCGACATCAAGATGCATGGACATGAGAAAAAAAATGGATTTCAAGTTTTAGAAATAGTGCATCTTGTAATGCATATTTTGGACTATCAATTTTCAAGATTTTTAAGGTTTCATAGAACTCTTCAATCTACACTAGTTTTGAAGCTTTAAATTTTATAATTAAAGATAAAAATATATTTTAAGTCTATCACACAGATTTCCAATATTGAAACCATATTTCTCAGCACTATTTAAAGGTGGGCTTTACTTTGATTGTTTAGAGCTTTGGCTCTATACAACCGCACCCTATAGGATATATGCTATATAATATACTTAATATTATAGGGAAATGTTTTTATACATCCCCTATTATATAGAAGTTCCATATTTTCCCTGATCCAGCCTTCCAATTTAGATCAAATGAGCTATTAATCGTTTCATCACTGTTTGTTCTTATTTAACGTCTCATAGTATTTTATTTTTAATTTTTATTCTACAAATT
Source organism: Amborella trichopoda (assembly GCF_000471905.2). The sequence goes on from NW_006497421.1 coordinate 744,448, forward strand.
ATGTGAATATGAAATTTGGTATGTGCCTTCATCTCAATGGGGTGCACTTAAAAAAAAAAAAAAAAAAATCCAATAAAATGAAATAACGAAAACACCCTTGAAGCTCTTAGAGGTATTTTGGACATTTTATTTTTATTATGAATATTATTTTATATTTTTTGCATGTGCAAGTTTAAGAGACGAGTGGATGCCAAAAATATGGTGTCAAAATATTTTGTAAAAAAAATAAAAAATAAAACAATGTAGAAGCATGACATTGTAGTTGGATTCATCTCAGTTGTTCATTTTGACCTGGCCGCTAAAGAGAAGTATGTAACTATTATACATTAGAAGAAATATAGAAATCTTGCACTTATTAATATGTATTTATATTAATATAGACTGGGTTGGGTCGGTTCAGGTCAACCCAACCTAGATCCAACCCGACCCGACTATATCTACATTCAACTAGGACTTGGGCCCGACCAAAATCAAGTCAAAGTTAAATTGACCCGACCCATCAGATCCAAATTCTGGTTCCAGACCCGGATGCGTCGACCCAAATTCCCACCTCGATTCACACTTTACATAGACCTCTTTTTATTGGAGAAAACGTGTGGAACTGACACTTCAAAATACAAGCGCAAACATCGCCGGTTTCTCTGTTTTCAGTATTCAGCAATGGGCCCGCCCCTCTCTCTAAAATGTTGCTTCTCTCAAATGGACCAATCGGCCCGCCTCTCTCTCTAAAATACAAACAAACGTAAGCATTGTCAGTTTTCACGTTCTTGTTAATTCACCAATGGGCCTCTCTAATGAAAACGAAAACATCTCCTGTCTCTCTCTCTCTACTAAAAACAAAATGTAAGCATTGTCAGTTTTCACGTTCTTGTTAATTCACCAATGGGCCTCTCTAATGAAAACGAAAACATCTCCTGTCTCTCTCTCTCTACTAAAAACAAAACGTAAGCATTGTCAGTTTCTTTGTTCTTAGTAATTCACCAATGGGCCCTCTCTCTCTCTCTTAAAACAAAACGTAAGCATTGTCAGTTTCTTTGTTCTTAGTAAATCACCAATGGGCCCTCTCTCTCTCTCCAAAACGTGGCCGCCCCTGGATTCCTTCACCTGAATTTGGGGAACCGATTTTTTATCTCTTTTTACCCGTGCGAGATTAGGGGTGGCAATTGACCCGGACCAAAACCCGACACGTACCCGACACAGGTCCAGGTATAGGTCCAACAATTAGACCTGTGGGTCCGATCTGGGTTCAAAACCTCGACCCGAACATTATTCGAGTATGGGTCCGCGTCCGGTTGGACCCAACCCATACCTATAAACGGTTGGAAATATAATGCTTCAAATCATATTCGTTTGGGTGTATTAAAGATCATATATAACAAGAATTTGTAGTCATTTTTAGCTATTAAACGATAAATAAGACGACTTGAAATCTAATAGCAGGTGATTGTGACCTTGTTGCCAATAACATGGGTATATAATAATTAAAAAAAAAACTAAAAAAAAAAGAAGAAGTTCATAGTAATGGTGGCAATGGATCGGCTAAACCCGAGACCCGATGGAATAGACCTAATGGGTACGGGTATGAGTCGAATGGACCCGACAGGCCGGCTCCACGTCCAAAACCTGGACCTAAATACATTTGGGTTTAGGTCTCAGTCCAGCCGGACGCGACCCATTCCTACCCCTATTCGAGATCTATACTTAATATGCAAAAAAGTGTACAATGAGACCATTTAGGTACTAGGCAATCATAATTGATCTTGACCATTGGATGTGAAATTGGAGAGCTGTATTTATTTCATGAACTAAGCTCAAATTTTTTTAAAATTTTTTTTATCAAATTTTGTGACTCACTTAAGCTATCGGATTTCACATCATATGGTTATAAGTGTGACATGTTTGTATTAGAGGTAAAAAGTCTCATACAATCCCTATTATTTACCCAAAATAAATGGAAAGTATACTTCTGCTGCTGAGCACATGTTGGCCCTAAACAATCAAATTAGTGCTTACCTTTAAATAATATCGAGAAATTTGGTTTCAATACTGAAAATATTTACGATAGCTTTAAAATATATTTTCAAATCTTTATTTATAAAGTTTAAAGCTTCAAAAATAGTTTAGATCGATAGACCTATGAAAACTTGAAAATCTTGAAAATTGACGATCTAAATATATGTTACATAATACACTATTTCCAAAACTTGAAATCTTTTTTTTTTTTTCTCAATGTCCATGCATCTTGATGTTGAGATGATCAATTTGAGGACATTTGGGCATTAAAACATCATCTTCTAGTGAAATTTTTGAGGTAGGCTCAAAATTGATTTTTTCGAGCCTCGGCCCAATATAAACTTTTCCCTTTAAAAATTATTAGATGAGTACAATTTTGGGAACTATTTAAAAATTGGATGGTCTCCATTCAAACTCGAGACGGTACTTTTTCAAGTGCAAAAGGTACAATTAGGTATTTTTCTATTGAAGTTAATCTATGGGTTTAAGAGGTTATTGGGGTCCTAAAATAAATTCTAGGTGGGGTTTTACTCGAGGAAGTAAATCGACATTCTACTCCCGTGGGAGTATAATATCTTTTGCCTATGTGAAATCAAGGGGAAAGTGGGTTACATATATCATCTTAAAGCCAATAAATTTTGTGATCATGGGGGAGCACACTGTCTATTTACTCTCCTGGGTTGTATCGTACTATCTAAGATTTTTTGGGGCCTGAAATTTTGGGGAATGTAAGCAATTCAATCTAGTGACTAACTTCAACAACAAGAAAAATAAAAAAAATGCAAAATAAAGTTCGAAGATTGACTAGGAGCATTGAACTTTTGGAATGTGAGATCTGAATAACTCAAAATTCAGTTCTTTTTTATATTCATATTGTAATTCTTAAGGAGATCTCAAAATTTTTTTTAAAAAAAAAAAAAAAACTCAAGTAGCTCTTTCGCTCAAAAGAATTATTGCAAAGTGTATGCCCACAGGATCACAGTGTACATGCCTAACTAAATGGACTCTATTTGCAAAGAACAACTACCATTGTTTAAACTTTAAAGAGTTGCAGTTTTGGACTCGCCTAGTTGGACCGGATATGGAGCCAGGCGATTTTTAGTCAAAAACGCCTGGAACTACCTAATGCCTTTTTTTAATAAACTTTTTACGAGAAAATTCCCGGTTCGATTAGATCTTTTGAGCCTCAGGAATTGGAGCCTAAGTCCCACATTTTAAACACTAGAACATGCTTGGGTTTTATATTTGTGAAAAAAGACATAGACCAAGCATAAAAAAAATATTCTTTTTTCCTTTTATGCAATATCAACAATAATGTAATTTTGGAAACGATCAGGAAAATCATTTTGATACAACATTTCTTTTCCACGCCAAGATAAATAGAAAAAAGAAACATGGATTTATTGCCTGAAATTTATTTAGCATTAGTGGTTTTCTAATTGTTGATTATTTGTTAATTAATCTTTTTCGTCAATCATAAGTTAGTTATCTTCAAGTAGCTTTGCTAGACTTCAGCTGCTAACTACTCAAGCCCAAACCCTATTCCTCTTCCTTATCTTCCTTTTGCTATTGGGTAGAACTGATATGAATTGGACCACCAAGCCATAATGTTGGGGACACATATGCACATATACACACATTGAGAAAGGGAGACACAAAGGATCCCAAATTTCAGGACATTGTGTTCTTATTCATGTTTAATAAAACTCCATGTTATAGTGATCCAAAGTAGTTTCATATCCTATCTCATCAGTTGAAGCTAGAAGCCAAGTAAGCAAGGGGCCCCACCAACGGGGCATTGATGTACGTGGTGGGTTCTGTTTGGGCATAATTGTTCCGATCATCAGTGAAGGAATCGAATTTGTCGGGCCCACCCACAATCGCACCAAGGAGCAAATTAGGGTTAGGGTTTGAGTCCTTAAGGGATTGGAAACCAGCATCACATCCAATTCTTTGAGTGTTAATGGTGATGCTCGGTAGAGAAGAGCCCCTGTGATGTATGTGTTGAGGAAATTTGTCCCCATAACCAACCATGTATGACATCCCTCGTGGATTATCTCCTAGTACGTAATCAACCTGCAACAATGGAAAAGCATATTTATATTATTTAGAATTCCAGTGAAAGAATTGTGTTTTTCAATGACTAAAAGATTATAAAAAGCCAAAAGAATATATTCAAAGGGTGAGATTTGTATAAGGTATACTATACAAGTAAAGCACATCTTTAAACTTTGCTAAAAGATGTAGTTCTTGTATCGAAAACCTTACGATGACTTGAAAATTTATGTTCAACCCTAGTTATAAAATTTCATATATATATATGAGATGATCAATTAAAAGATTTTTCAAAAACTTTGGAATGCTCATTTCTATTGAATTTCTTAGGAGCACCTGATTTCTATAGTATAAAATTGCAACCTTGTATAAACTTACTTTATTTCTATAGTATAAAATTGCAATCTTGTATAAACATTTTACATAAGGCATCCACTTTAAACAATTAAAGTAAGACCTGCTAGAAATTACAGTTTTGATACTAGAAACGCTTATGATCGTCTGAAAAATCTGGTTTCACTCCTAAGTATGACATTTAAAACTCCAAAAATGGTGATATCAATTATTACTATAAGCACTTTAAAATCTTGAATATGGATGGTCCAAATATTGTGTTACAAGGTATACTATTTGTAATACTTGAAAGCCTTTTTTTTTTATATGCATGCATCTTGAGGTTGAGATGATCAATCGGAGGGTTACCTAATGTAAAAACAACCTTTTTTATTGGTTTTTTACTCGTGCACCAAACCCAAGGAGTCAAAACCAGACCCATAAGTTCCTGTCATCCTGCTGGGTCTTTAGGGTAGAACCCTGGCCTTACTATCAACCCTAATAACTAAGGTGAAGACAATTTACATACCTGACTCTTGGCTACCTCTCTGAGGAGGGCTGGTGTGACCACTAGAGAACCACAAGTGAATGTTCTATCCAAATGCTTCATGTACTTGGCATAAGTTGAGAGTAAGAAAGTGGTGGATGTCACATACTGCATGTTGCTCGCATTCATCTTGTGTAGGAGTCCCCCTGGTGTGTATTCTATCTTGAGCATTGGAGAACCAGGCAAAACGCTGCACATGAAGTTCTCTGCCTGTGATCGGAATTCGGCAAGCGGCTCGTCATTTTTGACATGCGAACCCTGAAGATTCAATGCCCAGAGAGAGTAATCAGATGAGTTTTTTATTGCCTGCATGCAAGCTTAGGGTTTTAAAAAATGCCAATCAAATAGGAATCACCCGATCTATATCGCGAATCGGTGGGACCGATCCAATTTCTACAATATATTGGGAATCAAACAGTTTCCACTAGGAACGGGCTGACCCGACCCTTACTTTTTTTTTTTTTTTGAAATTTTTTTTTTTTCTATATTTTTAAATTTTTTATTGGCTGATTCATTTGGCCAGATAGTCAATCCAGGCTGCAAATCTGCCAATCAAAACATGTTTCCCAGACAGGCAGTCCGGGTCACAAATCCATTTTTAAGCATTGTGCAAGATGAAGTAGGGTTGTAAACTAGTTGGGCCAATATCTGGCATCCAAATATAATGGAGGAGGAGCACATAGAATACTTAGGTGGGACCAAAGCCCCCTAGGGCATATCTTAAGTCAAGTTGACCCGACACCCTCATCATCATCAGAGCTTTATCTCAATTCTTTGAGTCAGCTAGTCAATCAGACACCCTGAGACTCGAAAAATGAATCATCAAGACTGTGATTGTGAAGGATGAAGAGTATATAGAGAGCAATAGGATCGAAATTTGCTCTCTCTCCCTCTCCCTTACCTTGGAAAGGAGGACCCTAGCTCCAGCCAGCTTATTGTCCCAACTGAAAGTATCGCATGGAGCGTTGGCTCCAAGTGCCTGTGCATAATCAAGATAGGAAGAATTGTGGGTGGCTTTGAACATCCAAGCTGCACCCCATAATAGCTCATCCTGCAAAATTCATAAAAGAAATCTAAGTTGGATGTTTTCTTTTTTGTATTTTTGAATAGGCAAAAGTTTATATAAGGTTGCAATCATAAAGTATAGAATTAAAGATGCACATAAAAAATCTATCGAAAAATGTTATTTTAATGTTGAGAAACCCACTAATTGATCATCTCGATATCAAGAAGTGTGAATATACAAAAATAAATAAAATTTAAGTCCCAAAAATAGTGCATCTTGCAATACATTATCTAGACCGTCTATTTTCAAAATTTTCATATGTTTATAGATCTATTTGATTTTAACCATTTTTAGAATTTAAATTCTTGTAATTAAAGATAAAAATAGATTTTTGGATAATCCTACGTATTCTTTAGACCAAAATTATATGTCATGATAAAATTTGGAGGTGTGCCTTAATTGGATTGATTAAGGTTGCAACCTTATACAAATCACACCCTTTTCAATAATTAAGAACAAAGAAAGAATAGAAGTTTTCTTTCGCTGGATTGGCCAAACAGGGGGGGGGGGCCGTTGGCCCCTGTATAACATGAGCAAGCATGTTGATATTTTTTGTGTCATCGATAATATTAAGAATACAACACTTATGTTTAACCTGTTGAAAACTTAATAAAGTTTTCTTGACTTTTCTTGTTGAAACCTTACTAAAACGTTACTTTAATATCACCTAAAATTTGTACCTCCCTGTTTGTCTAAATGGTACACTAATTGTACCTCCCTGTTTGTCTTATGGGAAGCTACAATTGAAATTGTAAAAAAGAAAAGTTGAAAATATAAAAAGAAAAGTGAAAAAATGTACATATGATTATTTCTTTGGATCAAAAGCAAAGAAACTACGCTTCTAAATTAAAAGGAAAATAAGTATCAAAACTTCGTTTCGTATTTAAAAAATCCAAAACCAAAAACAAAAACATTGCGTCCACCCTTGGGTGGTCAGCCACCGTTGTCCACGCTCCCCCATTTTGGGAACCTTGTGGACCCTCTTTTGGCCCCAAATTTTGCGAAATACATCTTGCTTATTTCATTTTAATTGTTCATCGAAAAACAAATTTTGGGGCTGAAAATGTGCCCCCAGGCCTGGACCTTGCAACACCTTTTCTTTCCTAAATGGATTATGCATATTCACTATTCACTGTATTTTCTTTCGCCAAAAAGAAAACTATATTTTATAGTTTATTTTTTGGGATGGTATACTATTAGACAATTTCGTTTTGAGAAAGTATAGAATGAGACCATTTACTTTTGGTACAAGCTGAGACATTAATTTGGACCATTGGATGTGAAATTGGGTAGCTGTAATTATTTCATCGACCAAGCTCAAACTTCAAAAAAAATGTTTTCAAACTTCATGACACATCCAAACAATCAAACTTCAGATCGGATGGTTGTAAGTAATTGTGACCACCTTGTATCAAAGGTAACTAGTCTCATTGTATACAATCCCTTTTGTTTTTGTACAATGAGGTTACAATCACTTTTGATCATTGGATTTCAAGCTTTATCGCAACGTTTGAGAAATTCTGTTTTGGACTTTGTGCCCAAGCAATAACATATCCTCAACCGCTAGATTTCAAATCTAACAGTCGATAATGGCTCTTACTCTTTATATAAAACATAAATGGTCTCATTGTATACATTTTTTAAAAAATAAAATATTCACAACCTTCTTTACCAAGACCAAGAAGATGGGTGTGGCAAAGTTGGCCAACAACTGCGACCTAGGGCCCCAAAATGGGGATGGGCAGGTTTTATTCGTTGTAGACAAATTGTTTTCCATGGAAAAAATTTAGGGAAATGTTTTTGTACTTCCTCTACAATATAAAAGATCTACGCTTCCCCTACCATCCAACCGTCCAATTTTCATCAAAATAGTCACTCACTGTTTGATCTTAGATCTGACGTCTCAAAGTATTTAATTTTAGTTTTTTTTATACAAATGTTATGAATATGAAATTTGGTATGTGTCATCTTCTCATTGAGGCGCACCTATAAAAAAAATATTTAAAATAATTTATCGATAAAATACCAAAATACCCCTTGAAACTTTCAGGGGTATTTTGGTCATTTTATTCTTTTGGAAATATGTTTTTATATTTTTCACTAGTGTGAGTTTAATAGAGGATTAGATGTCCAAAATTCGGTTTCAAAATATTTTATAGAAAGAAAATTAAAAATAAAATAGTGTAGAGACGTGACATTGTGAGTTTAATAGAGGATTGGACGTCCAAATTTTGGTTTTAAAATAGTTTATAAAAACAAAAATTAAAAATAAAATAAGGTAGAGATGTGATATTGTGATTGGGGCAATATTAACCCTCCATTCAGAATGGTTGGATAAGGGGAAGTATATAAATTTTATGCTGTAGGGAAAGCATCGAAAGCTTGCCCAAATATTTATATCGAAACAACTCAAAACTTACCAAGTAACCAGAGTAAGAGCAATAAAACGGGCAAACCGCCTCCGACAAATGGTCACTATACGCCCCTCTATACCTATCTGCAAAGTCGAAGGCCTTTCCAGCGGCATCCAAAAGTGTTTTAGAGTAATCAGGATCAACTTTTTTGAACACCTTCGATGCCGCGGCAAGAGCTGCTGCAGTTTCCCCTGCAACATCTGAGCCAGGATTTGCAGGGGAGACGTTGTAAACGGTGCGAGGTGTGTCTGTGTCCTCTGCCCTTTGCCAACACTGGTGGTCAGCCACCGGGTCACCAACTTGGACATAGAGGGCATTAGGAAGGGCACTAGTGGCCTTCAGGAGATAGTCGGTGCCCCACCGGATCGCTTTGTGAGCTTGATCGAGCTCGTTGCCCATGCGCCTACCGAACTCGAGAACACTCCATGAGAGCATGGTGGTGGTGAAAGCCATGGGTAGACCAAATTTCACATTGTCTCCAGCATCATAGTATCCTCCACTCAAATCCACCTATATTATGTAATTTAAACTGTTAAACTTATCATTTCTAGCCATCTAAACCAAACATGATCTCCAAAAATCTATTTTGGAGATCATCCTCAATAATAAGTCTGAGAAAATTTTATTTCAAGCATTAAAAATGATCTATTTTGTACTTTCGTTTTCTTTCTTTTTTTGGACCTACCATTTTAATTCCTCAAATATTGAAAGTCCTCACTTCTTATATGCAAGCAAGATAAAAAGAAAGAATATGTATTTTCACCAAAATAATAATCTGTTCTTTATTTGAATCGGTTAGCAGACTTCCAAAAGAAAAACAATGCAAAATAAAATGAAAATCAAACTTATTAATTAATTAAGTTGATATTTTTATTTTAAATTGTCGGATGATCTGTAACTTTGAGAGTCGAAACAGATGGATTTTGCAATTTGTGATGTATTTTCTTTATTTTTCTCTTAAAAATATATATTTAGATATAAAAAATGAGGGTTTTTGGGTATTTCAACTCAAAATTTTCAAAAGATATATTTCAAGGATCTTTTCAAAAACCCATCTCGATAAGTTTCATATAGTCAAAAAAAAAAAAACCATAAATTATCTATTTCGAGAGGCAAGTTGACAAATACATACATTAACTGTGGAGCCATCGGAGAGGCCGGAATCCAAACGCCATTTGATTGATTGATCAGATGGAAGCCTCCCCGATCGCTGGGCCTCGAAGAAAACTATGGCCTTGGCAAGGGCATCTTTGTAGTCGTGATGGCTGGAAACAAGAGACCCCCAATCCCAAATGAGCATGATTGCTAGAGAAAGCACAATCCGCCGCCTCATCTCGTCGCCTCTATCGCTGGAATTGAAGAATACGATAGAATTACAGAGGATATACCGACGAAATTCGTATAGTATTCAAAAAATACCAGAAAAATATATCTATTTTTTTATTTTAATTATTTTTCTTTCTTTTTTTTCAATGGTGAAGAATATGCATGTTATTTATGGTGGAGAAGTGGAGATACAAATAAGCATTGTTAATAGGTAAAGTAGCCGAGCAGTGGTTCCCAATTGATGGGTGCTCCTTGTGTAGTGGCAAAAAGAGTGCCAATGGACGGTTGTTGTAATGACACGTGGTGTGATGTGGTTGGTTTGTTGTGATGTGGCTTGAGGTGATTGGGTGGTGGTTTCTTGGTTAGTGTGGGCCGTTGCTTCCAATAACGAACTCATGGGAAACAAGATTTCCTTAGGTAGGTGGGTCATCAAACAAGCATTTTGGATTTGTTTTGGGCCTTGGGCCTGTAGTTTGTGTAAGGCTGAGGCCCTAAACAAGATGCACCTTCAAATACATTCTTTCAGTACTAAAAAATCTTTGTGTTAACTTGAAATTTTATTTTTTATATCTAATTATTAAATTTTAAGCTTCAAAAATAGTGTACATCGAACACATCTATGACCGCTTGATAATCTTGAAAATTGATGGTCCAAAAAATGGATTATATGACATACTATTTCCAAGCCTTGAAATTCATTTTTTCTCATATCCATAGATCTTGAAGTTGAGATGATCGATTAGAGGATTTTAGAGAATCGAAACAACCTTTTTTAGTAAATTTTTGAGGTGCGTTTTAATTTGATTGTTCAGGACCTCACCCTTATATAAACTTTTTTTCAGTTTGGCCTCTAAAATAAAGCTCTGTTGTGTGAAGGTGTTACCACCACGACCCAAGCTTATATGTGCCTTTAACAAAATAATGCCTTAAGCTTTGGGGATGGGTCATGCAATTCTTAGACAATCAAATCTAAATGTTTAGAAAACCAAAATCCGAATTGCCTTTTTTAATTTCATATGCCCATCTCATGATCGAAAGTGATCCGCGACATTTCGGTCGAAAGATTTCTCCCACGTGGCTCTTTCGCATGAGGTAGTAAGTGCACTGTTTGCTCCCACATGGGCACAATCTATTCATATTTCCATTTGCACTTTATTTATGTGTAAGAACATTTTCATTAGGAAAATGGCAAGCCCAGTTGGTAATCTGCTTGGGAAGGAGTGATCATTAATATTGTTCTTGATGAAAACGCACAAGTTACAACCCAAGGTCCACTTTCCTCTCCACTCAATACAAACTCTTCTTTTTCTATTGAAAGTTAGACTTTTAACCCATGACTCCATATTGCTAGAGCAATTAGGTCATGAACCCCTAGACCAACACAACAAACCTAGAGAAAGTTTCATTCTCTAACAACTGGATTCTCCATTACCTACTTTCTCATTAGAGAAGAGGCACACATACATGGAGTCCTCATGACCACTACTACAGTAATGTGTTAATTGCTCCCAGCTAGGTAAGCGAGGGGGCCCACTAGTGCGGCATTGATATACATGGCAGGCTCTGATTGGGCATAATTCGTTCGGTCGTCAGAGTATCTGTCATTTTGGTCAGGCCCACCGACAACAGCACCGATATGGAGGTTAGGATTAGGGTTTGGATTATAGAATGCATGAAAGCCGGCTTCGCACCCTATGCTTTGAGGGTATGCCCCTATAGAGGGAAGGGAAGAGCCCCTATGGTGCACATGTTGAGGGAACTGCGGTCCAAACCCGACCATATAGGACATCCCAAGGGGGTTGTCCCCTAGAATGTAGTCCACCTATAAAGAAAATATCAAATATCAATACCAAAGGAACACACACACATACGGCACACTTCGCAAGGTAATTTGAAAATTAACAACAGAAGATATGGCGAGGCATACTATGATCCATGTGATCATGAAAATGATAGCATTCTCCATATGATCATAGAAACACCATTTTCACCATAGTTATGACCGTCTGGACAATTGATTGATGGTGATGAATGGAGAGTTTCCACCACTTGGGTCATGTCATGTTATTGTTGTCGAAACTCACTCCATCACAATCGATTAGACGATCATAAGAATTATGACCATTGTGTTACTATGGTCATGTGAAATATAATACTCTCTCTCACACACACACATTAAAGATACCTGTTTCTTGGCTAGTCTTCTTAGTGTAGGACCGTTGACAAAGGTACCACCACAATTGAAGGTGTGATGCGAAGTCATCATGTACTTTGCATATGTAGAGAGCAAAAAGCTTATGGATGTCACATATTGGAGGTTACTCGAACTTAGCTTGTAAATAAGTCCACCTGTGCATATGCAATAACATTCACATGGACTTCTTTATCTTTCAATCTTGGTAACTCAGTAAATTTTATTATACTTTTCCTAAATAAAAATGTACCAATGTTTTAAATTTAGATTGGATTACTCACCCACTAGTTTTGAATCGAACTAGTCAAGTTAGTGACTGGCTTTTGCAATGAGACGAAACCCAAAAAAAAAAGCAAAATGAAAGAAAAAATTTTGGTTAAAAAATAAAAGAAAATTGTAGACAAATTTGAAAAAGTTTAAAATGTTTAGGCAAAGGTTGAGAAGATTTATTAGGGTGTTAGAGTATGTTATGGGGAGAAAATCAGTTAGGGTTCCCTTCTAGTTATGGTTCAATTGAGGCGGTTCCTAGTTACAACGCTGGACTTTCAAATTTTTTTGGCCACTCATTATCCTTGCTTCAGAACACAAAAATTTTCGAGCAATGATATTTTTTACAATTAGAAGGGACATAATAGATATTTTTGTAAAAAAAAACTTACGTTATTCTTTTTATGATTGAAAAATAATTAATACTCTATGTGAGTGATATCATTATCTCATATGGATAATGTCATTCTCCGCTATAGTTAATAAATATTTTTATTTCTATCAAGAATTTCTATTTTATCCTTGTTAATTATCTAAAATATCGATAGACATAAAAGGTACTACACTGCAAGGTAAGGGCATCAAGTAACAAAAGCTTTTGAATACATTAAAAAAATACTCTATATAAAAATACTCTCACCAAACCATAATTTATATTTCTAAATATGATTAACCCTCAAATGTATTTGGGAATAACACACTTGTGGCAATCTACTTTTAATTTTCATTTATGTTATGGACTTCTCCATATCGATCATAACTCTCTATCTATCCCTGTCTTTCTCTTAATAATAACGAAAACAAGAATCACACCTGGTGTATATGTTGTTGTTGACGAGGGCGAATTTGGTAAAATGCTACACATGAATTTCTCAGCTTCCATTTGGAATTGCTTGAAAGTTGGGTCCCCATTAACCAGAGATCTCTAGCAGTCCCACAAAATAAAAACAAAATTAAAAATTTATACAACCATCTTATCAAAATTAAATAAATTTATATGTATATGGAGATACATACAAAAAACTGACTTTTGCTGCACAAAAGATCATTTACCCTAGAAAGAAGAACACGGGCACCAGCAAATTTGTTATCCCAGCTGAAAATATCGGCATCATCATCGGCACCCAAAGACCGTATTAGATTAAGATAATAAACATCATTAGTTGCCCTCAATAACCATGTGGCTCCCCAGAGCAGCTCATCCTGATAACCAAGAACAGTCATTAGCCAGTGTCCTCGCGAAAATATATGAGATAAAGGTATGGGAAGTTTACACGAATTTTATTTTATTTGAAGTACTTTACTGAAAATCACATGTCGAGTCATAAAAATCTAAAAATAGCTGAAAATAAAATAATAAATAATATTATGTGAAGTAAAAGTTATGTACCAAATAGGCAAAAAAAAAAAAATGCATGGTATATTAATTTCAGATAAGATAATCCACTCCTAATGAGATTAATTGTCCTCCAAACATACCTGAGAGGGGCAACATTGGCCTTTAGAAAATATTGCACTCAACTGAATTGCAAATCAACTAATCCATACCAGTTTAAATATTCGTATTTCTATCAAGAATTTCAATTTTATCTTTTATTAATTACCTAAAATACCCATGAAATAAAAAAATTATTACATAGTGGGATAAGGATATCGAGTGTCTAACAATGTTTAGTACAATAAAGATATACTAATGTGTATAAGTACCCTAATATAACCCTTTAAAAAATGATGATTTGGATTAAAATCATCCATTTAGATTGGAAATTGATAGAACCGGTCCGGTTCCCACTATATATTGAAAATTGACTGGTTCTCTGATAAAGCTGGTCTATTCTGTTAGGGAATTGATCAATCCTGCCTACATTTTCAATTTTTTATTTTTTATTGACCAATTCACTTGAGTGGATTACAAATCTGCCTACCTAGGCCAGTTTTCAAGAGGGCCGATCCATCCAACCAATCTGTTTTTTCTCAACCACTGGTCAACAATATTTCTAATGGGCTCTCACCTCTCCTTTCTTAAAAACTAAAATGTGTCCATGATCTCTCTCTCACTACACCACATTCATTAAACACTACTTTCAATGTGTCCTCTCTCTCCTTAAATACTAAAATGGTCAATCATATCTCTCCCTCTCTAACACATGCATTAAACACTATTTTCAATGGATTCTCTCCCTTCTAAAATATTACAAAGGTTAGTGATCACTCACACACACATTAAGCACTATTTTCAACAAATACACTAAGATGGTCAATGATCTCTCTCTCTCTCATATTTCATACCTTATAGCCCGAATAGGAGCAATAAAAGGGGCAAACAGCCGAACCAAGTGAGTCACTATAGGCCCCTCTATGCTCATAGGCAAAGGCCATGACCTTCTTTGCGGTGGATAGCAACACCTTCGAATATCTCCTATCCACCTTCCTAAACACCATCGAGGCCGCAGCAAGTGCGGCCGCGGTCTCACCGGCCACGTCCGAGCCAGGGTTCGATGGTGTAACTTTGTACACGTCTCGTGTTGTGTCCATGTCCTCTGGCCTCTCCCAGCACCTTCATATCATTAAAAACACAATAAATATTAAATATTAAAAAGGTTGCTAGTACGTCTAGGGTTAAAAGGTGCACAAGCACTTTTTGATGGTTAAGATTGAAACTAGCTTCATCAGGGTCAAAATTTATTTTTATTTTTATTTTATATTTAATTTCGAAATTATATTTATCCGAAATTTGAATTTTAGCTTCATTTTTATAATAATTACGTTAAAAAAATATGAACCAAAATACATTTTGGTGTATTTTGGTGATTTTTATTTTAATTATTTTTTAGTTCTTTTTTATAAAAATGAATTTACATCCCAAAATTTAGATAATATAAGATTTAAATAAAATAAAATAAAAAAATTAACTTTGTGGCCCATTGTGAAATCTAAACCGTTAAGAGGGTGCTTTTCACATGATGTGGAGGGGATACGTTCCCTTTTCTCAATCGTAAATCTTTGAATCCACCGGGCCAATGAAATTCATATTCATAGATATAGGAAGAAGCCTCATCAAATAGAGATTTTTTTCTCTATAATCACCTGATGTTTATTTTTTAAATACTTAGATATAATTTTCAAAAAACTGAAAGATCTCTGTGCTATTTTTCTAGATAAATGAACTGTGCTATATTTTACGTTGTAATTTTTTTCAGAACATGTCAAGACATATGGTTTCTTTTTCACAATATCAGTTTAGTTTTTAAAGGATGGGGTTTTTATAAGTCAGCCTACTCATATATACACATGCAGCCCTCCTATAAAATCCATTTTAAAGATGGACTTTTTTATCCAAATCTTTATAGATTCATGATGTAGGCCAAGATGAATATGAATATGAATATGAAAGAAAAAAAATTTAAAATTTTAAATTGTAATATTTATTTTATATTGAGATTTTTTGATGTCCATATGTAATAATGTCCGGTGCACTTTTAGACACATGGACGCTTGTGGGTCAGAGGCCTCTTAAGTTGTTGACTCACAAAACATTTTCTTTTTTAAATGTTGATTGCTAGATCAAGGAGCTGACATCCCCCAACATTTGGGTTCTAGAAATGGATTATGAGAATTTTTTACAATGAAAAAGCTTATGAGTATTACTGAGGGAGTGGATGTACTATATACTCCCATGGGAGCATATAATTTTCACTAGGTGAGGTTTAGGTAATGTGCCCACTTTATATTATACAAGTAATCAAAACATCTAAATTGAATAGACGTTGTTCCGGTGTCAGAAACTTTCTGATTGTTTTAAAATCAATGTTCAACACAAATTATAAAATTCCAAATTTCAAAAATAGTGTAAATATAGCAGATCTATAAAATACTACAAAATTTTAATAATAGATAGTCTAGATACCTTATTACAAAATACATTATTTTTAAGACTTGAAATTTTTATTTTTCTTTATGTTTGTACATCTCAAAGTCTATATGATCAATTGAAAAATATTTCAGCTTCGGAGCACTCATTTCTATTAGATTTTTTAGAAATATCTTCCTTCTATAGTATAAAGTTGCAACCTTATATAAATTTTTAAGCATGTGTACTATCTCCTTGGCTAACATAGTTTACTTTTTCTCTCTTGGTCAGAACACATGGGAGGATTTTTTCAATCTGAATTTTTGAGAACCACTTAATAATTACTAAATAATTATCCTCAAAAAACAAAAATTAAAATTTGAGTTGTGCAACACTTAGATGTCACCATCGTAAAATTGGAGGAGTCTCTATTCAATCTCTATATATTATTTTGTTCAAGTATATAGAGGGAAGAATTAGAAGAAAAACAAGTTATATATATATATATATATATTTTAGTGTATGGGTAGAAGAGGTTGCATCCCCAAAATTTGAAAAGTGGTGTATTATCCGAGGGAGTAAATAAACATTCTACTCCCGAGGAAGTAAACTATCTTTTGGCTTTTTTTTTATTTTTTATTTTCCTGGGAAGTTCTTCTCTTTTCTAACTTTACACACCTGTGGTCCGTATTGGGATCACCTACTCCAACATAGAGAGTGTTGGGAGTTGAAGTGGAGGCCTTTAGAAGGTAGTCTGTGGCCCACCGAATGGCCTCGCGAGTGGGCTCCAACTGAGAGGCCATGCGTTTCCCGAACTCCAGAGCGGACCACGAGAGCATGGTGGTCGCGAAGGCCATCGGAAATCCGAACTTGACGTTATCCCCCGCGTCGTAGTAACCTCCGCTCAGGTCCACCTGCGCTTCCACACCGCCAAACTCAGTCACTCTTTCTTTCTCTCTCTCTCTCTCTCTCTCTCTCATCTACAAGTGCTTGGAGAAAGAAGGGAGACCTAAACTTATTGACTGTAACCGGTAACCACCCGGTTACATCGAAACCTACAATGGTCCGGTTCATGCTTCATCACGTTTAGGTGACCGGCTAGGTATTTTTAAAACTAATTTAAAAAATATATATAGAGTTTTAAAAAGTAAGGGATTTTGTTTGTGACGTATTTTTTTAGTGTTTTTCATCATTACGACAAAGATTAGAAATAGTTTTGGCCATTAATACTTATTTTTACATATTTTTTTGTCTTTTTTTTTAAATAAGTAAGAATACCCTTGGGCCTAAATCAATTATTTAAAATCTATTTTGCATTAATTTTTAATTTTATTTGAATGTGCTTTGTTTAATCATTTTTTCTAATATATATATAGTCGTGGGAGGCAAGGNACACAGGGGATAGG
>NW_006497421.1:776089-795624 GCF_000471905.2 Amborella trichopoda
CTACTACTACTCTCTCTCTCTCTCTCTCTCTCTCTCTCTCTCTCTCTCTCTCTCTCTCTCGCTCTCTTTATCTCTCTCTCTCTCTCTCTCTCTCTCTCCATTTGCCTTTTTAAAAGCCCTCTTTTATTTCATTCATTCTTTCATCTTTTCAAACTTCAGACTTCTATGTAAAATTTCTTCTTTTTCACCTGAGGTTTCAATTTTTCCTTTTTCGATAAAAAAAGGGGGCCCAACCAGCTTGAACATCATTCCAATTGCGAAAGACTGTACCCGACACTCAATGTGCAATCTTCTGATTGCAATACTATTGCAGCCCTGAGTAAGAACATGCTGTCTGGTTCTCATAAATCGTTTCCAGACCTGAGTAAAAATGTTTTACATGAGTGGCTAAGTATTCAACGATCCATTTTTTTTATAAGTAGCTTTGTTTCGTTGCTTGTTTAGAATTCCACTTTCCATTCCTGACAATAAAATTTAGACGATTTTTATTCCGTCCATTCGGATGTTTCTGGCCCTTCTCTTATCCTCCGAGAGTCAGGATCAAGCTATTATGGAAATTTTTCTGATGATTACACTATAGATGGGTTTATTTTTTAAGTGGATGTTTGAAGTCTGTGATGTATTTGTTGCTTTTATTGAAATGGCTGAAATTCAGTTTGAAGAATCTATGAAAGTAATGCATACTAATTCTAGTGGTAATTATATTGCATGATAGATTAGGTTACATTATGAGTATGTCCCTGATTAAAATGGTAAAACACAAGACAAACATGGACATATCATATAAACTACATGTTCCTGACTTTTGCCATTCCGTGTTTGAAGTAGTTTGTGGGCCAGAGTGGGTTTACGTAATTGAAGGAATTTCAATAGTTATTTACCTGATTATGCTCGTCTTTATGTTTTTGGATGTCAATTGTTTGTTGTATCCCATAACGTAGAAGGTCGTTGCTTTTCAGTCAATTAATTGCTTATCTATTGACTATTTAATGGATCGAAACTGTTATGGTTGCTATCCAGAACATTATAAAAAATTTCCATGTCATGTGCACTTTCCGGAATTAGTTTTCTACTTTGAATTCTATTGTTCTTGTGATGGCTAGGTTTTTTCCTTATTGCCTATGTCTGCTAAAATAGATGACAAAAGTGCTACCTTACTGTTAAATAGGTACTCACAATTTACATATGTAAAATGGAATGTACACAAAGTATATGAACAACTGTGGAGCAATTGTACTTTGGTTAGATAGTTGATCTCTCTCTATCTCTCTTTCTCTCTCTCTCTCTCTCTCTATCTCTCTCTCTCCATGAACCTATGCACCGCATCCGGCAAGCGCATGCGCGCCTCATCGTGTCTGGCAGTGCATCCAACCCCTCCCACATCGGCCACCTCCTTGCCTCCTTTCCCCCCTCCCCTCCCTTCTCCTACCCTCTCTCCATCCTTTTCTCTCTACCCCAGCCCACTCCCTTCCCCTTCAACTCCCTGCTCTCTCTCCTCACACCTCCCCTCTCTCTCCTTCTCTATTCTCTCATGCTCCGCCGCCTCGTCGTTCCCAACCGCTTCACTTTCCCTCTCCTCCTTCGCTCATGTGGCCGCCTTTCCAACCTCTCCCCTATTCGGCAACTCCATGGCCATGTTCTCATTCTCGGCCTCAGTTCAGATTCCTACGTCGCAAATTCTCTCCTCCACCTTTATGCCACTCGAAATGAGATTGAAAATGCTCAACTGGTTTTCAATAGAGACCCCAACCCAGACACTGTGTCCTATAACACCATCCTCTTTGCATACGCGAACTTTGGCATGCTCGTCGAGGCCTGCAATTTCTTTGACACAATTCCAACAAAGGATTCCATCACCTGGAGCACAATGCTAACTGGATATGTGAAACATGAGTATTTCACTCAGGCTTTGAACTTGTTTCGAGATATGGCACGACAGAGTCGAGCATTGATCACTGAGGGAATGCTCGTCTCCGTGTTGACGATTTCCGCTAAGCTCGAGGCACTGGAATTCACCCACTTGGCCCACGAGTATATCAATCGGCAGGGCTTCCCCTTGACTCCCAGTCTAGGGACTGCTCTCCTGCAGGCGTATGCCACGTGTGGCTGTGTGGGTCCTGCATCAGAGGTTTTTGGGGCCATGCAGACTCGCGACCCACCTGCATGGAACGCGATGATATGTGCATGTGCCAGGCACGGGCTAGGGGCATGCGTGTTGAGCCTATTCAAACAGTTCATCCTGCATGGGTTGGAGCCTGAGGGGGCCACACTAGTGGGCGTACTGCACGCCTGCGCTCACAGTGGCCTCGTGAGGCTCGGCATGCACTACTTCAGGGCCATGACTGTGGACTACCATCTGGAGCCTGAGATGGAACACTATGGATGCATAGTTGACCTATTGGCTCGAGCCGGGCTCCTGGAGGAGGCCAAAATGGTCATTTATAAGATGCCATTCGAGCCGGACACCGCAATATGGGGCTCGTTGCTGAGCGCGTGCGGGACCCACGGGTGGACCGAACTAGGCATAAAATTGGGAAATTTTCTCATCGAGATCGAGCCGGAGCACGATGGTCACTATGTAATGCTGGCTGGGCTCTATGCTCAGTGTGGGAGGTGGGAAGAGGCTTCACACGTAAGAAGGTTTATGGATGAATGTGGAACTAAGAAAAAGACGGGGGTTAGCTTGGTACATACCAATATCAAGAGTTTGCTGCTATGAAGCTACATGGCCAAGATGTTAAGTGTGGTGTGACTCGAACTCGCCCGGTCAAACCCAAGGATCAGCAGCCAAGTGATTTCAAACGAAAATACCATAGAATATCCTGAGTCTCAATTTTTCATATTTTTGAAATTCTGTATTAGAAATTCTTTGATCGAACTTGAGCTCATCTGAGTTGGAACAGTGGCACATTCGGGCTCGAGCCCTCCAAGTTAGAGGCTGAGTGCGACTTTTTAATCTCTGGCTTGATGGGGATTGACCACAAAGCTATTAAGGAGGATCATCATCTTCTTTTTCATCATCCAAGCCTTATTGCAACTATTTGAGGTCGGTTACACGAGTCCTGCTCTTTCATTCCGCTCTATCGTTCCCTTGATACAAAGCTAGTAGGGTGCACCATGTAGCTAAATGAGTCTCTTGAGCTCCCTTGACTTCATTCTTTCTTCTGGTAATAATTAAACATCTTGTATTATTTATTTATTGCAAAGACTTATAGAATTGGAAGCGTCCCCCTTGATTTCAAATATTGCCATTTCCCCATAAAAATGGCTCTACTTTTAAATTTCTTTTGGTGGGTAAGGTAGGATCTAAATAATGGCCATTCGTGTGCTAGTTCCTAGTCCCTGTTACCTGACTTTGCAACATACGTTTCTTGTTCTTCTTTTTTTTTTTTGTCATAAAAATGTTTTGCAAATAAAGAGTAGCCATTAATTTTTAAAATGAATTTATGGATTTGTAAAGGTTACATATTACGTGCTCCTGTGGGAGCAAATTGGATACTTATTCCAGCAAGCAAAATGGCCCGTTTGCCGGGTTTTCTTGATGCGAAAGTCCGTGAAATATCTGTGATTTATAATTTTAAAACAAAGTTTTTAAGTTCTTAAAAACCTAGATTTGACCTCCTATTGATGAGGGATTTGAGTTCGTTGTTGGAGTGAAGTTTTATTTGGATAATTTTTGTGGCGCAAAATTATTTCCTTTGTTGAAGAATTTATTAGTGAGATGAACAAGATCTAAAGCGGCAATGTAGGTGCAGAATTTGCTCCTATGGGAGCACCAATACTTTTCTTGGTATCTGTATTTTATAAAGCCGTTTACTTTCTGTGCAAGGAGGTCACTAAGTACTTTAAATGTGAAATCTGACGGGTCGGAATAGGTAAGAAGTATGAGAAATTTCAGTTTTGGACCTTCTGCCCGATCAATAGCACAAATAAGTTTTAAATTTTATGGTCAACCTTAATTGTGACCTCGTTACACTAAAAGTAAATAGTCATATTGTACACTTTTCTTTATCTTTTTACTTTAAATTTCTAATATTCATTTTTATACCATCTTTTAATAGGAAAGGGTGGTACATAACCTGCATAATGAAGTTGAATTTCATTTAAAAGCAAATAAAATTTACTAGCACCTCTATATTATATAGCTCAGCAGTTGCCATTAGAAGTTTTTTCTTTGTAAAACTCGTTTTTAAATATGGGTGTGGTTTGTATAAGGTTGCAACCTTAAATAATGTACATTTCTCAATTTTATCATAAACATAATTTTGGTGTAAAAAATTCTTAGATGGCTTGAGAATCTATTTCATCTCTAATTATAAAATATTAAACTTCAAAAATGGTTCAAATCAAGTAGATCTATCAACCCTTGAAAAGTTTGAAAATGGTAGGTTTAGATGATGTGTTGCAAGATACATTATTTTTAGGATTCGAAATCTTCTTTTTTTTTTTTTTTTCATATTCATACATCTCGATGTTGAGATGATCAATTTGAGAGGTTTCCAACATCAAAACAACCTTCTGTGATATGTTTTTGAGGTACACCTTAATTCCACATTTTAAGTTTGCAACCTTTTATGAACTTTTTTCCTTTGAATAAAGTCATTTATGATTACTTTGTCACTTTGTGGTGGTATGAAGCTATTGAAGAGTAAAGCGCAAACCTCAAGAACTAAGTAATGTGGAGAGGGCGGTTATCACCAAACAGGGTACTATCTTAAGGAGGATTTTAAAAAATGCCAACTTCAATCGGAATCACCTAATCTAGATTGCGAATTGTTGGTACCATTCTAATTCTCACCATGTATTGTGAACTGTCTAGTTGCTCCTAGGAATTTTTGTCAGAGTACCGGCCGGCCTTACCTTTTGTCTTTTATAATTTTTAAATTTTTTAACTTTTTTTCTATTCTTCAATTTTTTTAATGGCCAGTTCACTCTATTGGATCACTAATCCAGACTAATTTTTCGGATGGGGGATCTAGGTCACTGATCTGTTTTTTTAAACACGGATCCTGATATATTCTAAAAATATATATCTACACATGGAGTAAAATGAATATGCCATTTTTCCTTATCCGTTTTATCTCTTCCCTTTCAATCTTGTCTATCTGGCCTACGGGCATGATGCCAATAGAATCATTTTCTTTATAAAATTGATCACTTAAGAATGTTAGATCTATGCTTGCAGCATGGTTTTAACATTTTGTTAATTTATTTGTCTTTTTTTTTTATTTTGGGGCTTTTGTCCCATCCATACTTTGTGCTTTCATTTTTCTCAATGAAATCTTGGTTCAAATTTTTTTCTAAGGAACAAAAAAAAACTTGAAGATGATATATAATATTAAACTTATACCTCTATTGTATCTGATCTACAATTATATAAGAAGGAAAAGTGTTTGGCGAGTCAGAAAACGCATGCGTCCCTCGAATCTTCAATTTAAGATAGTTTACACAAATTATTTTTTAAAAAAAATTGATTTTTTTATTTTTTTTCCAACTTCTCCATCATTATGGTTGTGATTAGCATAGATCTAAAATCCATCTTTATGATAAACTTTAGAAAGGAAAATATTTTAATAGGGTTGTAGCCCTCCCCTAAAAACTCACCAAAAATCATAATTCTAGTGTTGGAAAACTTTTAAATTGATCATCTTGGGCTTGACTATCATGATTGTGAAAAAGAAATCGGATTTCAAGTCCTAAAAATAATATATATCATAATACATTGTCTAGACTACCTATTTCGCCCTAAAAATAAGTATTTATAGATCTACAAGATCTGTACTATTTTTTGAGCTTCAAATTTCATAGTCAGTGTTGGAAGTTTATTTTAAATCCACCATGGAGATTTCAATGCCCAAAGTACTTTCCGAACAAAGATTCAAGATAAGGCTTTATTTTGTTTTAAACTTTTAATAAAACTTAAGCTTTTTAGAAATTACATCTTTTTAGAAAAAGACACATCATTATCATCATTTCAACTTTTTTTTTCAATTAATTACGGTTAGCTACATGAATCCCATTCTACTCTATTAAATACCTTATTCTCAATGAGGCCACAAGTCCCCCTATCTTTTGAGAGAGAGAAGGACACACTTGAATAAATGAATTCATGGGTTCACCAAAAACCAATCCCTATATGAAAGCGTTGGCACGTGACATCACAGCCGCACAATTATTTTGTGAGCAATTTGCATGTGAAGCCTTCACATTGAAAGCTCATCTCCACCATCCAAACCTTTCAAATTTGATAATAATATAGGAAAGTCCTAACGAGGTTTAATCATCAATTAACCCTAAAAAGGTTTTAAAAAGAAAAAAAGTCACCCGGTTTCTATGTGGCCAAGCCCGCAAGTGTAGAAATGCGGGCTTCTTAATAAATATATTTTTAAGACGGATTTTAAGAGTTAATTTTTAAGTAGATGTAATATCTAATATGGAGATTATGAATACAAAAAAATAAATTTAAAAAATTTAAAATAATAATTTTAGTAAAAAAACATTTGGACCATTAGCTTTCCTTGCTTGTAAATGGAACACCTACTTGCATCCATCTTGTTTCAAGATTAAAAAGAAAAAGGGGTCGAAAGAAAAAAAAACTCTTTTTTTAAAAAACATTTTGCCCTTTCCACTTCATTGAAGTGCCGACTTTCATTAGTAGTTGAGGGGGGGAGCAAGCACAAATAGAGTACTGCAACTGCCTCTCTCTCTCTAACTGTCTACTGTTTATATTATAAGCTTTATAAGAACATGTTTCTTTCTCTCTCCATTACTGGGGGTGATTTGATTTCCTCATCTCTCTCCATTACTGGGGTGATTTTCTTCTCTCTCTATTACTGGGGTGCTTAGAGTTTACTGTTTAGTAAAGGAAAGGGGGAAATGACGAAGGTGAAGAAGAGAAAGGAAGAGATTGCAGAGGATGTCTGCTTCCTCTGCAAAGATGGTGGGGTGCTCTTAGTTTGTGACTACTCGTGAGTAGCCCCCCCTGTCCTCTCTCTCTCTACAATTTGTCGAAATTAAAGCGTTCTCTCTTTCTCTCTCTACATTTGTTGGAATTCTCTCTACAGTTTGTTCAAATTAACGCCTTCAATCTCTCTCTCTCTCTCTACATTGTATATTGTTTGCATGTTGTGGTTCCTTTATCTCGCTCTTCTAGTTTCAATGGAATCATTGGTTCTTCTCTCTCTCTCTCTCTGTTAATGGAATTGCATGCATTGGGTGCTTTATCTAGCTTTCCTGTATCAATGGTATCCTTCTAATTTTGGGTTCGTTTGTTCTCTCTCTCTCTCTCTCTCTCTCTCTCTCTCTCTGCGATTTATTGATTTTGCATGTTTTGGGTCTTTTATGTTGCGCTTCCTGTTTCACTGGCATCATGGGGTTGGGTACTTTCTCTCTCTAAAAATTATTGAACATTAAGCTTTTTTCTTAGAATCTCGCCCTCTTTCTAACCCACCATTCTACTGAATTCGCATGCATATAGTGCTTCATCTCACTTTTGATGTATCGATGACCAGTTTTTGGTCTCTCTCTCTCTCTACATTTTATTGACTTTTATTTTTTTTTGGGTTACTTATCTTGCTTCTCACGCTTCAATGGCATTCATGGCTTTTTAGTATATTCTTCTCTCCTATTAAAATGTGTCCACATGAAATGGGGGAAACTGATTTTCTGATGCAGGGTGGGCGAAAATATGATGTTTTCCCATTGTTATATTATAGCTTCTCCAACATTAACAGAAAGTATCTTCATTGAACATGTTGTTCCATGTGTGTGTGTGTGTGTGTGAGAGAGAGAGAGAGAGAGAGAGAGAGATTTTATTGGGGATTTTAGAAAAGAATGAATGTCGTGGGAGTTGGTGATGATCAAAATGTGAGTTACCAATTATAGCATATTGCATTTCCTATAGCTTGTTCCATGTGCTTGTTTTGCAATATAAACCTGAGATTCCACAGGTCTGTTCTCCAACTGTGATTCGTGTTTATTTCAGGGCTTGTCTCAAAGGGTACCATACTAATTGCGTCGGAAAATCACCGGATTTTTTGGAGGGGAATGAACAGTGGCATTGTGGTAAAATGATTTTCTTTTCTTTTTTCTTCCCCAATTTCAGTCTCATGAACCCATATGATCTCTAGTGCTATCATAGAAATTTTGTTTGGTAGGCCATCCTTGTATAGGTCCACAATTTTGCATACAAATAGGTCCAGGCTGCGTTCTCTATGGTGGAAATAACATGACTGCCTTTTGTGTTGGATGAGACTTAATTGCTTCAGTTTCAGTAGAAATCTCCAAATTAGTGTTTCTATTTAAGTATGTTGATTTTTATAAATAGCAAACTTGTGTTTGTACTTTGTGAAACCCTTTTTCCTGCAAAGCCTACACTCTCTGTCATTCATTTGCCTGCGGGAGCTGCACTGTAAGGGGTGTCGATTCAAACTGAGCTCTTAAATTAGCTTCTCCTGCAAGTAGGTAGAGGGAGAGGAAGCGAGAGAGAGAGAGAGAGAGAGAGAGAGAGAGAGAGAGGGAGAGCGAGAGAGATTGCAGGATGTACTGTTTAACATTCTTTTTAACTTTTTCAAGGTTGCTGCTAATTTTAGTTTTCTTCCTGAAACCAGTGCTAGTTGTTTCATTTGTGAAAACCTGTTTTATTTGGGTTTTCCTTTTTATATATTGTTTCTTTTCTAAAATATTTAACGTCTGGACCATTTTGTACACTGTTTAGTAAACATGCATATATTTGTTTTCTAGGCTGGCATTTCTGCTACTTATGCAAGAGAAGTTCGAGTTTCCAATGTTTTTGCTGCCCCTTTTCTGTATGTGATGGCTGTTTTAACGAGACAAACTTTGTGCCTGTCAAGAAAAAAAGAGGGTTTTGTGATTACTGCCTAAAGCTTGCTCTTATGATAGAAGAAGACTTAGACGCTGACTCAGATGGGGTACGTTGTCTCATGAACTCTGGCTTTATTCAGTACTTTGTTTGTGCTGCATGTATGTTTTGTTAGTTTCTGTCTTTGTGATACAGGGATTGATACCATTTTACCTTCTCATCTAGAGTGAAAATGAACTTGTTTTTCAGCAGGTGGATTGATAATTTTGGCCTTTATCTAGAATTAATTTGATCAATTGGCCCTTAAAATTTGATGACCTGGCCTATAATATTTCATAATAAATTCTCATGCTCTGTATTTCTTCAATTAACGCAAAAAAAAAAAAACAGAGTCAAAGATTACTATTTTGCAGTGTATATTTGATATGTTTATATATGCCTTGGAAAACTTAAGTATCTATATGTATTGTATGGGGATAAGTAGGAAAGTTTGCATAGGATAATTTATGCTATTGAGTGTTATGTTAACCAGTCCCTTAGGTAATGAGGGCATCACACTTCAGTTTGACCCCCTGGGATAATGGGTCACAAATGAATTGGATGGTTAGAATGAGCTTCCCTTTAGTTCTCGAAAATTTACAGGAGCAGTGAATCTCGCAACCCAATAGTGAGTTCGAACCTTTGCATTTGTGGTCCTGGTGACCCAATCCTGCCAAAATTGTAACCCTGACCCTCATTATGGAAGTAAACATAAACATTCAGTCATGGTTCTAATAACCTAAATTACAATCTTCATAAACCAAAATTGAGACTCCCCTGATATTAATTTGTGACTAGTGTCTGCCATGATTGATGATGTAAGTAATGAATGGTAGGTTGATCAAGGGATTCAAAATCTTATTGGGCCTGGAAATGGTTGATGAACCAGTGGTGCTTGATGACATGAGCCTTTTCTTCCTAATGGTTTGTGTTAAGCTATGTTAGTCTCATGGCTGAGGATAGATAGACTTGAGAAGAGCTCATTCAAAACTATTAGAGAAGCAGGGAGCGCTTAAAGTTGTACCATTGCACTAATTGTGAACAATTTTTTAGCTAGAGGAAGATCTTGGACTAGTTGCAGGGGCATAACTCCATTAATGGTATTCATCTCTGCATCTAATCAGGGAGCCTTGATGGACCCATCCTCTATTGGTTATGAATAGTTGTTTGTCACAAGAAGGCTCAATAAGTTCATATACACGTCATTTTAGAACAGTTGTATCAGTATAGTACAGGGATCTTCTGTCTAAGTTGGCACTCCTACTCCTGGACCACGGTTCTGCAGTTCAGAAGAGGGAACGTGTTCCCATTCTCTTAGGAACACATTCCTTGAAATCTTTCCTCCGATGTTGTCAAGAAAGAGCCGCCTCTCTCTTTTGGTGAGCTCTACTGGGGGCTTACAGAATGCACCATAAGGTAAATTTTGGGTTTTAAAGAAGAGGGAACATTTTCATTTGAGACCAAATTTGAGGGAGAAACTAAGCATCACAATTTTTTCAATCATCATAATTCCGATGATTTGGGGTCGGCTATCATAATAAGATGTGGCAAAGTTTTATGTTGGCTACCTACTTAATGCAACCCACCTCCTTTCCTCGAGCCCAGGACAGGTTAAGGGAAAGTTTAAGGTCCTCACCTTTTTTCGATCGTTTAATTTTTTCTATTTTATTCTTTTTATTGTATGGATTCTTCCATGGCGCTCCCAGTTTGGAAACTTTTAGCAACCAACAATCCCTAGTTCCTGCTCCTGCCTACCATTGCACCGGCTGATTCACCCAGTCCATGGTGAACGAATCACTCCCATTTTGTCATGGAAAATTGTTTCATGCGGGTTGGACCGCATTTCTACATATGTGGTCCAGAGGTATAAAGCATCCTTCTTAAAGATGGATGTGCAAATAGGTGGTCCATCTAAAAACAATTGAAACTAACGATCCAAATGTTTTCTTAATAGAATTATTATTTCTAATTTTCAAATTTTATTTATTTTTTCATATTCATGATCTTCATGTTAGAGATTACATGTCGTTAAAAATTAAGTCCAAAAATCTATCTCAAAAATAGATTTTTAAGCGGTGCCTCATTTCTTCATGGACTCATAGAAACCGCCGGGTCCTTTTGTCATTTATGGCCCTTTTTGTTTTTTAATTGTTTTTCCTTTCGTGGCATCTCCTTTTTAGGAATCTTATGCGCGTGCGTGCAATATACAATGGATTGGCTATTAATCTTGACAAAGCAAACTTATCTTTCTCATGACATAATTGTCCAACAAATCTTTCTTTTAGCTCTGTATGTCAAACCAATCTATTTTTCTCTCTCCATATCAGTTGAACAACTCTATAATTGCCTTATTATTTCCCTTCTCTCCCTTTCTCTCCCCACCTCTCTCTCTCTCTCTCTCTCACTCTCTCTTCTGGTTCTCCCTCTTTTCCTCCATTTGCCATGTTAAAAGCCCTCTCTTATTTCTTTCCTTCTTCCATCTTTTCAAACTTCAGACTTTTGTGTAAAATTTCTTCTTTTTCACCTCAGGTTTCTATTTTTCCTTTTTTGATAAAAAAAAGGGGGCCGAACCAGCTTGACCATCACTCCGATTGCAAATGACCGTACCAGACACTCAATGTGCAGTCTGATTCTAATACTATTTCAGCCGAGTAAGAACATGCGGTCTGGTTCTCATAAATCCTTTCCAGATCTGAGTAAAAATGTTTTACATACGTGGCTAAGTATTCAACGATCCATTTTTTTGATAAGTAGCTTTGTTTCATTGCTTTTTTAGAATTTCATTTTCCATTCCTGTGAATAAATTTACGCGATTTTTTGTTCCGTTCATTTGGATATTTCTGGCCCTTCTCTTATACTCTGAGAGTCAGGATCAAGCTTTTATGGAATTTAATTAAACTATAGATGGGTTTATTTTTAAAGTGGATATTTGAAGTCTGAAATGCTTTTGAATCATGTTTATATGCATGGCATGATAGATTAGGTTACATTATGAGTATGTCCCTGATCAAAATGGTAAAACACAAGACAAACATGGACATATCATATAAACTACATGTTCCTGACTTTTGCCATTCCGTGTTTGAAGTAGTTTGGGGGCCAGAGGTGGTTCACTTAATTGAAGGAATTTCAATAGTTATTTACCTGGTTATGCTCGTCTTTATGTTTTTGGATGTCAATTGTTTGTTGTATCCCATAACCTAGAAAGGTCGTTGCTTTTCAGTCAATTAATTGCTTATCTATTGACTATTTAATGGATCGAAACTGTTATGGTTGCTATCCAGAACATTATAAAAATTTCCTCACATGTGCACTTTCTGGACTTAGTTTTCTAATTTTCATTCTATTGTTCTTGTGATGGGTAGGTTGTTTTCCATACTTGCTTATGTCTGCTAAAATAGATGACAAGTGCTACCTTACTTTTAAATTGGTACTCACACTTTACATATGTAAAATGGAATGTACCATCAACGTAGACAAGTACATGAGCAACTGTGGAAAAGAACATGTTATTTAAAAACATATACCCTGTATGATATGATAAGCTGACCCCAAATAGTTGGCAAAAGACTCTGATGATGATGACGACTCTGAATGATATGATAACTGTTCTATACACATAAATTCTTTCATTTTCTTGTGTATTAGATGGTTCCTCGATATTCAAATTCTTTTTAAACTTATCTTCACCCATTTATCTGACCTTCAGTACATTTTCACAGGGCAAAGTGGACTTCAATGACACAGAAACTTATGAGTATTTATTCAAGGATTATTGGGTTGGTTTAAAGCAGAAAGAGAACATAATTTTGGAGAATTTGCAGGCGGCATATGACCGTTTAAAGAAGTCTAAGTTCATAATGGATGGAAAATATTCGAAGGACATGCTACTTAAAAATCGAGGAGAAGAAGACAAGGAATATAAATTAGACCTAGAAAGTGATGGGTTATCAATGGAAGAGAAAACCAAGAGGAAGAAGATGGCACCTAACTCTAAGAAATATGGAAAGAAATGCAAGTCTGGTAAAATGGTGTTCATTGGTTGGGGCTCAAAGGAACTCATTAGCTTTCTTAAATCTATTGGCAAGGATACTGAAAAACCCTTAGATCACGTGAAAGTCTATGAAATAGTTAGGGAATATATTCACGAAAACAAACTTGTGAAACCCAACAAAAAGAGTAGGATATTATGCGATACAAGGTTGCGTTCTCTTCTTGGTAAAAAGTCACTCCACCGTCTGAGACTCTGCGACTCTCTAGAGCGTCACCTTGCTGCAAGTCAGAAAGAGGAGTCAAGCTCGGAAACATCTTCTGATGAAGATAATCCTGCTGCTAGTAGTAAGAGAAAACGCCTCTCAGGTTTTCTTTCTCTCTCTCTCTCTCTCTCTCTCTCTCTCTCTCTCGCTCGCTCTCTCTTGCTTACACACACACACATGCACTGACACTGGTAAACGTATCCTGTTGTTCAGATTCTTGCCATGAAACCAGAAGGCCAGGAAAGAATGCTGATGAGGATCTGGAAATACCTAAAGGTGTTTATGCTCGTGTTTCAGTAAAAAATATCAAATATATTTATTTGAGGAGGAGTTTACTCGAGAAGTTCTATGACAACCTTGAGACATTTGAAAGTAAAGTTGTTGGGTGTTTTGTACGGGTCAAGAGTGATGGCAAAGAGAAAAGGAATAACTATGAACTTGTGCAAGTTGTTGGTAAGCACTTTAATGACTTGTTGCCCTCATCCACCCCCCTCCCCCTTCTAAGGTGAAGCTATGTTTATTTAAATAAAAATCGTCGGGCAAGAGTGGCTTTTAGATCTTGTGATGTACTTCAGCAAAACCAACTCCACAAGTGAAGCAGGAAACATGCTTTTATGTTGTTTAAACTAATTAAGTAGAAACTATCCTGAGCCTAATTTTAAATATAAAGTTTACTACTATATTTTTTTCAGGCATAAAAAGGTCCTTGGACGATCTAAAAGTGGGGATGACCAGTAAAGACATTGTCCTGAAGGTGTCTAATTCAGAGAAGGATGTTCCCATTTCCCTGATATCAGATGACGAATTTTCTGAGGTTGATAAGTTTCATTCTTTTCATTTGCTTTTGCTTTTCTTTTCTTTTTGTAATGAATATTTTAGAATTTGACACTATATTTTGTTTTTGCTGGTTCATATGTTATATTAAAACAATTACAAAAAACACAAGCCAATGTAGGAGATGCGAAGCCAAACTGATGCTTCATATGATATCTGTATTTAAAAACCTGGACTTGGCTTGGATCTCCAGGGTCCTGATCCCGAGTGTGACGCCGTCTCGGTTGAGTAAGGCCACACGAAGCAGCTGTGTCTCAATATAAAAATATAGAAGAATCTTGTAATTCAGAGAAGCCAATATTACCTTTTATTGGAAGATTTAACATAGATGTAATTCACTGGCTCTCATCATCCGCAAAAACCAATATAGCTGCAATCTCTCTCTCTCTTCTCTCTCTCTTCTCTCTCTCTCTCTCTCTCTCTCTCTCATTCTGTGTGTGTTGGGGGAGGGATCCTGCATCTACATGTTTCCCAGTGAATTTTTTAGGATGCTTTATATGAGATTTAATCCTGAAGTGTTGATGGTTATCAAGAGCTTGTGCATACTAGAAATGACGATTGGGGATGATGAGCAGAAATTTAGTGCCAAGGAAACATTAAAAGTGATATCTGCTAGTCTTTTTGCTGGAAACATTTTTCCAAATGGTATTGTTAGTTTGACAGTCTTTTGAGGATTTCTCTATGAAGTCTATGATACCAAAGGATTGTGGTTATCACTTTGGAACTGCATGTATTCAACGATATATGATGGACATTACGATAGGATGTCAATTATCAAAGATCAGATTATAATACACACCCCTTCTAGTCTGCTCAGGATGCCATTGAGGTTTTGCTTCCTGACTAAAGATTGCGTTGGTAGAGAGCTGCAAATTATTGGGCATACAATATATTTATATTATAGCCATTTTTGCGTTCTATCCATTTACATTTAAATGCAAGTTGCCTATCTGAAAATGAAACTTGCATTAAAAAGAAGATCGTTTCTCTTTGATATGATACAAGTTGTTTAATGGATGGTGTCGTTGGTCATCATTATAATATCGAGGTCCTGGTAAAATTATTATCCTAACTTCTCATTAAGTAAAAATAAAGAAATATTTTTGTTGGTTAGGTTCTAGTTGTTGATTTTGGAACTGCTTCTAAGTTGTTAGTTGCATATTCACTTATTCCGTCAATGTGTTCGAATCAAGAAAAATGGGAATGGCTATATGACACGAAATTATCGTTGTTATCGCTCTTGTCAATAAGATACAATAATTTGTGTTATTACCTAATAAAAGAAACAGGAAACTATTAATGATTGACCACCCTACTTTCAGAATTGAACTACGTAATCTTTTACTCATATTCTCATACAAATTGCCTTTTAAAATCTTGCTCTTTTCTATTCCTTGAGACAGGAAGAGTGTGAAGAACTGCGCCAGAGCATGAAAAAGGGTCTTCTCAAGAGGCCAACTGTGGTACGATTGTTTTGCATCTTTCAGTTACTAGGATTATCTTAAGGCTATGATAGTAATATGGTTTTATGGGTTGATGTCAGTGCATAAAAATTGATATCATTGATTTCCAATAACTAAAGTATCTTCTCTGCCTTTTTGTATGCATGTGTGCATGTGCATGCATATGTGTTGGTGCGTTTGCCTTTTTGTATGCGTATACATGCATGTGTGTGTGTCTGCCTTTTTGTATGCATGTGTGTGTGTGCGTTTGTGTGTGTCTATGTCTGTGTGCGTGTGTTCTTAATTTAAAATTATTTGGTTTTTTTTAAGTGTGTAAGAAGGGCTTCCTAGAAGGTCCCCCAACGTTGTACCATCCCTGCCAAAGAGTTTGGCTGGCATCCATTGTCCTAGTGCTTGATTAAAGGAACCTACTGTTATTTGTTAGAATATGTCCATTTATTGAATGTAGTGCTTGTGTTACGTGAGGTAATTAAATGTTTCAATAGAAATTTTCTGCCTTTCTCGTTTCCAATGGGCAAGAATCCAAAACTGCTCTTGATTCTCTCATGATTCATTTAAGATTAAAGACCCTCCTAATGATGCATCTCCTTTTATATTCAAATTGCTAAAATGATCCTGTTCTTGTTTAATGAACATCATTATTGTAGATCTTATAGAATAAGGGAAAGTCTTGCAATCAATTACATAAAATACGGGATATATAATGTGTGAATCTTTCTTAATATTAGGCAGTGTTTCATTTGGGGGCATATATGCTATGCTCCCGTGGGAGTATACTGTACACTTTTTTCCCTGGGGTGAAAGAGTTACTTAGGAAGACCTTTTTGATCTAAAGCTTTGGGATCCACCTAAGAATCACCAGTGACTACTTTCAGGGTCAAGGGAAAAATTGGATTTTGAGTTCTTAGATGCTTAGATATGACCATCTAAAAATTGGACAGTCACAATTCAACCATAAGATGCTATTTTTTCAGGCACATACAAACTGTGTTTGATTCTTCTTTTTCTTTTACTTTCTTTTTTTGTCCCTTCAAGGTTGGTCGCTGGGTTGGAGAGGTTGCATCCCTGGAATTTGGGGGCTTAAATATGCTCGTAGATTGGGTTTTGCCCGAGGGAGTGAGTGGGAGGAACAGTCAACTGTCACAGGAAGTATATCCAATTTACTTATTGTGTGCACAACATGCATAATGTTTGGACTGTCCATGGAAAGATAAACAAGGCTTCCAAAAATGTCTTGGTACTCTATAGAGAATGTGATATCCTCTATGCTCTCCATCCTCCTTGGAGTATGAGATTCAGTTCCAGAGGCCTATCAATTATTCTTTTGATATGTGAGATGAGCAAAATCAGTAAGCTCTTAGGCCTCCATGTGCCAACTCATGAGATTACTTCCGTATGTTGAGTTCTAGGATGACCGGATCATTCATAATAAATTCTGAAGCATGTTCTTTATGTAACAAGAAAAAAAAAATTCTGGATAGGTACCATACACAAGTAAAAGGACACTACTTGTGATATGGCTTGTGAAGTGGGATAGTCCAAATCATTCTAGTGATATCCAGCCTCACAATTGTCAATTTTTCCAGCCAGGTATGATAGGCTGGTTGGAGACCATGCAGTGCCTTCTTTTATGGTAGTCTGGATTAGAACATTTAACCAGGAGGCGTAGATACCTTCTACAGATTGCCATAAAGGAATATATTTTTACACATCTATATGAAGGATTATTTCAATGTCTAAGTGATCCCAATGCCTCCAGAGTGCATGCTATAGTCAGTCTGGCAATGTGAGCAAAATTCCCCCTCATAATCCAGTTCCCTGTCTTGGCATTGGCCTTGGCAACCGATCTTGCCTCTCTTCATTTAGGCATATACTAAAATGGTAATATGAGCATCCAAACATACCGGGGATGTTTTTTCAGAAAATACAGACTGGGGATTTAAACAAGAAAAAGTGAATAGATGTACAAAATTTGTGCGTGTAGAGTCCAAACAAATTAGAAGAAATTAAATTTGTATACTTAAGCGCAAACAATGGTACTCCCAGATACCAAATGAAGAACAACAAGATAGTTAGCAATAGATGTTCAAAACAAAGAAACACCCACATGGCCCAGTATGAATTGCTTGAAGTGCTGCTATTAGAAAACTCCAAATGAAAATTCCCATAAGATCCTGAAAAATATCTCAATGTAGGTCAAAGCATGTCCAAATTTCACCCCAAACTTTGCTGGACAGGCTATGAGTCACTTGAGGCCTTAACTTTTCCCAATGGACCAACTATTCACAAGCAGAATTAAAAAAAAAAAAAAGTCTCGCAATGGACCATCCCTTGTGCATAAATAGTGCTTTTTGTTCGAACTTCCACAGCCTTTGACTTCTTCAAAAGCTATTGAGTCTTGCTTCAGTACCATGTTAGAGATGTCAAGAGGAAGAAGATAATTGTTGGAGGAGATGCAGAAAAGATAATTGTTGGAGAAGATGCAGAGAACCCTCAAAACCTTGCAGATATCTTTCACCAGAATGAAATGGATTACTGATTAGAAAATTTTCTTATGTATTGCATTACAATGCACTGTGACTAAGCTACGCCTAGGAAACTACAGAAGTGTATAATTACTGATGTACCATTCAAACTGTACATAACATACATATATACATCATAACATAAATTCATACACATGTAGAACAACCAACCCTATTAGCACAACTCCCATTCTTGTATTAAACTATTGTCTCCCTAATCATGCATTGAAGTATGGAAACATTTGCAAGGCGAGTCAAAGCAGTATAAATTCTCTTGATGGGATTGGAATGCAGTCTGCATCATGCTTCTCCGCATAGTTTCCTTTGGCAAAAAGAAGGTATATTACATACATTCCCAAAAGTGCTTCTTATTAGAAAATTCATTATGCTTTTCTGCAGGAAGAACTTCAAAGAAAGGCTGAGGTTCTACATGAGGAAATAACCATTCATGTATGTTCTCAACTCATCCATTTTCCAGGAATATTATAGTAACAAATTATAACAAAGGATTTGCTAGAATACTCCTTATAAGGTCTTGCACTTTGAAATGTAGTTGATATTTGCCCTTAGTTTCATGAAGGTGGTATTATGTGTCCAAAAGCTTTGGAATATTTTGAAAGCAGAGTCCCAATAAAGCGTATCAGTGCTAATCTTATTTTATAAAAAATGAAAAAACGAGAGAGGGAGGCTGGGAGGGGGTAGGGGGGGGGTTGTTCTAAAATAATGAGATTGATTATTTCCATACTATCTTGCTTGCTAGTAACGTTTCTATATATTTGCAATAATGATTATGCTTTGATTTGCAGGGAATTGGTAAAGAGATTGAAATGCTCAAGAGAATAATTGCTAGAGCTAAAGAAAAAGGGTGGCGCAGGGAATATCCTTTGCGACAATATTGGAATTGAATCATTCATTCAGAAAAAAAAAAAAATCATTCAAAATATTGGAATTGAAAGACAAATAAAGGAGTGCAAAATAAGTTGTTCAAGCTGTCTTCTCTTTATTTTTCTGATTATTTCTGTGCCCGAGAAGGCTGAACACTGCTTTGCGATTGCTTGAATGCAACAAGGAAACCTCTCCCTCTCCTTTTCCGTCTCTCTCTCTCTTAAATGTTGAGAAATGTGATTCTTAACCTGTGCTTTGTGATGATTAAACGCTCTTGGAGTGCATTGACAGAGTGCAGCAGCTTTCATCTCCTGAAGAGCAGAAGCGACAGCTGAGAGAGACCCCTAATATTGTTGCAGATGCAGAAATGGACTTTGAAGTTGTGCCAGTTGATCGACAAGGTAAATTACTTAGTGTCGTAATTCAGTTCTTTTTCTTCTTATCTTGTTGAATCTTTTTTCTTTTTTCCTTTTTCTTTTTCTTTTCTTGTGTTTGTGGAGTGGGAGGTTGAAGACTTCACTTTTAAATGGAAACTAATGTACAACATGGTTGTGGAAGTTATTACTGGATATCGAGAGTAGTCCGTAGCCTTCTTTGACTATATTACTATCATTTGGCTATGGAAAGAGAACAACTATTCTCCTTGGTTGACACAGCAAAATAATCTTAATCCTTTCAAAAGTCACTTTCTTCGGTTCATCTCTCTCTCTCT
>NW_006497421.1:796247-817946 GCF_000471905.2 Amborella trichopoda
TTCGTTACTATATTACTACTATTAGTACGTAGTAGTAAGTAAGAACGTAACTACTACTCTTCGTTCGTACGTACACACAATAACTACTTACTACTTACTAACTACCTACTCTCTCTCTCTCTCTCTCTCTCTCTCTCTCTCTCTCTCTCTCTCTCTCTCTCTCTCTCTCTCTCTCGTTGTGAATTTTTAAGCATGCTTTCACCATTAATCTTTTCCTTGATGAAGCTGCAACTGTTTATTTTTTAACAGTTTTATATGATTTGACAGTTTGGGCTTGCAATTTGCCAGGACCCTATGCATTTTGTTTTTTGTTTTAATTCACCAGATTTAGATGTAAGCTATGAGCAAAGTAATTTGAAATCCTCATAACTGCCTCGGATCTGATCATGAGGGTCATCACCGTCCCATCACCCAGGAGTGTGATAGCCAAAAAATCTTTGGCAGGTCCCACGCTCTTCATTATAATCCGACTTTTGGATGGAAGGTGTCGACCCTGAAGACACATTCACTCAATGGCCGTGACTTGTTAGGATTTTGCATGTTGCCTATAGAAAATTAGTATATAATTATTGGCCCTTTTCTCTTCTATCCTTACTTTTTCTTTCACTGTTAAGCCTCATGCCTTTAGCTGTTTTCCCTTTTGTTTGCTTTTCTTTTGAATTTTTGTTTGGCATTTTTCTTGTCTTTGCTATGTGCATTCCTATCCCTGACTCCAATTTGTGCTCTCTTCTTTCAATTTTCTTTGCATTCTGGTTATTTTATCTTGACTGCACTCATTAAACTCTCTCTCTCTCTCTCTCGTTCATACACAGAAGTGTTCACCTTTTGAATATGTTTCTTGCATTTGATTATTCATTTCCTTATTGTTGCTACTACTCATTTTGTTTACGATTCCAATTCTTGGTTTCACAGGAGACAATCAAAACTCTGTTGAAGTAGAGAAGGTGGCCCCTGGAACTGAAGCTCCCGAAAATGCGGAGCCCAAACCAAATCAGGAAGCTGACCCCGAAAACCCGAACCATGATGAGAAAGAAAATGTTAAAACAAATAGCGAAGAACCAAAGTCAGTAGAACAAGCACCTTCGAGTAATATCATAGATGTAGAATCCAAAGAAGACTATGATGGAACTGAGGAAGAAGTATGGCATTACGAAGCCCCAAAAGGAACAGTTCAGGGCCCATTTTCTCTCTCATTGATGAGAACATGGAGTGAGAAAAATCTTTTGCCATTAGACTTGAAGGTTTGGAGGACCGATCAGTCACCGGGAGATGCCGTCTTACTAACCTGTATGCTGTACCAGAAACCGGTACCCGAGATAATTGAGATCGACTGATAATTGCAATTTGATAATTTTTTTGTGTAGAAAACTTGGAAATTTCGTATTCCTGCATAAACAGTGAAGATCTTTTTTCGGATTTGGTATCATGAGACAATGGTGCTGTACTTGGGAATGGGAAATTTTGTGATATTAGCTATTTGCCTTTTTGCCATTAAGATGGGAAAATTGGTCTTGCAATACTGAAAGGAAAATGGTTTGATATTACTCCTCAAAAATTACAATTCAAGCATTAAAAAACCTTTAAATGGATCATCTCGACTTGAACATTATGGTTGTGAAAAAAAAAAAAAGGGATTTCAAAGCTTTAAAAATAATGTATATTATAATATAAATTAACTAGATTGTCCAATTTGCTCTAAAAATAAGGATTCATAGATCCTTCGGTCTGTTATTTTTTTAGTTTTAAATTTTATTTTAGTGTTGAAAATTGATTTTAGAGCCATCATGAAGATTTACATTGCCAAAATGCTTCGGGATTAAGATTTAAGGTGAGGCTTTATTTTGATTTCATAAAGCCTAGGCTTTATAGAAGCTTCATCCGTGTACTAAAATGATGAGAGAGAGACTCTTCAAACGTCCAGAAAAGATAAAAACAAAAAAGAAAAGGGAAATTCGTGCTAATATCTGCCAATTTTTTTCAGAATTAAAAATGATTTTCCGTATGTTGAAATTTATGCCCATGTGCATAATTTGTCGACTTCTTTGGTTTAACCTAAAATGCCATTAGTACAGACTTTTGAACCAGAAATACTAAAAAATTGACTTAGAAATTTATATTTAGAACTGGTTCTTAGTGAACCAACAGGTTTGGTTTTGAAACTATGAACAGGTTTATTTAAGTTTTGGGTCTGGAATTGTAAAATCCAAACCCCACTCCTCACTTACTTGAGAAAACGAAGGGAGAAGAGAGCTCTTACTTGAAAAAACAAAGATAGAAGAGAGAGAAGCCAAGAATCAAGTTAAATTATTAAGTAATGGTGTTTGGATTTGAAATTCCTAACCTAAAATTCAAATAATGGCCCAATTTTTATGCGGCGAACTCGCATATGTAGAAATACAGGCCCATTAATAGAGATGAATTTTTGCACTTAATTTTTAAGGACTATTAATCTTTAACACGGAAATTATGAGTATCAAACAATAAGTAAATTTAAAAAATTAGAAATAAAATTTTAGTAAAAAAACATTTGGACCTTTAGTTTTTATTGTTTTTAGATGAAACACCTACTTGTATCCGTCTTAAAAGATGGATGTTTTACTCTCTTTGGACCGCATATGTAGTCATGCGGTCCAGCCCAATGACCAGAATTTCAATATCCGAACCAAGTTCACAAAAATTTAATTTAAAAATAGAAGAAGAGGGCAGCCAAGTTCCCACTGCTTCTCTCTCAGTTGATCAAGTATGTGGATGTTGTTGGGTTGTTCACCATCTTGCCCATGGCGCCTCTGCAACTCCCCAAAGCCCAATTTTCATTCAATGGAATCAAGCACGCTTCCTCTGCTTCTCCAATTTCTCTCAGCAAGAAAACCCGAGCTTCGCAGAAGACCCTTCCTCTCATGGAGAAGAAGAAAACCCATCGCCCGATCAACAAAGCTTCTCGCTCCATATCCCAACTCATCAACGAAAACCCCTGGTCGTCTCAGCTTGAACTCTCTCTCATGCCATTTGCTTCCATTCTCTCTCTAGACACTATAACCCGCGTTCTATACACCATTAAAACCCCATCAAAAGCTCTGCTTTTCTTCAAATGGGTGCACAGTCGAGGCTGCGAGCTCGATGCGAACACCTATTTCAGGATGTTGGAGATTTTGGGTCGAACGGGAAACTTGAATTCAGCAAAGAACTTGATTTTGAGCATGCCCAAGAATGGGCTTTATTATGAAGATCGATTCTTTAACAGTTTGATGAGAGGCTATGGAAGAGCAGGGATGATTCAAGAGGCCATTAAAGTTATCAGAATGATGAAAGAATTCAGGGTAGCCCCATCTGTTTTGACATACAATAATCTCTTCGGAATTCTACTGCGTCGAGGCCGAACAAATATGGTGAAGAAATTGTATGAAGATATGGGGAGAGAAGGAATATCTCCAGATGTCTATACTTTCAATATTCTGATAAGAGGTTTTTGTATGAACTCAATGGTGGACGAAAGTTTTTGGCTTTTCAACGACATGGTTTGCCATGGCTGTGTACCTGATATGGTCACATATAATACTCTCTTGGATGGGCTTTGCAGAGCTGGGAAAGTCGACAACGCCCGTAAATTGTTTGATGGGTTGTTAAGGAAAGGAGATGCTCTGGTTCCAAACGTTGTCACCTATACTACTTTGATAAGAGGTTATTGTGAGAAGAGATTGATTGGAGAGGCAATGAAAGTTTACGAGGAAATGGTGAATGGAGGCGTAAAACCCAACAATGTAACCTATAATACTTTGATTCAAGGCCTATCCGAAGCTCAAAAACTCGATAAAATCAATGAGATTTTGAAAGAGATAATGCACAGTGCTGAATTCAGGCCAGATACCTGCACTTTCAACACTCTGATGAATGCCCATTGCAATGCTGACAGATTGGAAGATGCGCTTGCGATATTCAGTAAGTTTTCGGAGATTAAAGTCGAGGCTGACTCCGCGACCTACAGTGTTCTTATTAGGAACCTGTGTCTTAGAGATAGGTTTGAAGAGGCAGCGGAGCTCTTAGATGACCTTGTGGACGGTGGTGTTTTGTTAAAACCTGGGGGGTGTATTCCTCTTGTTGCCGGTTATAAACATATATTGGAATATCTGTGCAAGAATAGGAAAACAGAAAAAGCTGAGATTGCATTCAGGCAGTTACACAAGAGAGGGACTCAAGACCCCTTTTCCTTTCAAATCCTGATTCTTGGACACTGTAGAGAGGGAAACCCGAAAAATGGGTTT
Source organism: Amborella trichopoda (assembly GCF_000471905.2). Next base: position 800,507 of record NW_006497421.1, read on the forward strand.
AATCTTCTGGTCTTGATGTTAAGGAGAGACTTTGTACCTGATGTGGAGACATATCTTGCCCTGCTTAAGGGATTTATAGAGATGAGGGATCCAATTTTCGCTCTCAAGACTCTTGAAAGGATGTTGAGAAGTCGCCATGTTCCTCAAACATCTATATTCTTTTCGATAATCGACATGCTTATGAGAGATGATAAGGTGCGAGAAGCTGCAGACACCATTAAGATGATGCTAGAGAGGGGGATTAGACAGAATATTAATGTATCCACAAATCTTGTCGAAGCTCTCTTTGATGGTGGTTTGTCAGATGATGCATTTGAAATTCTTCAATTATTGTATGAGAATGATTATCTGGTGAAGATGGAGAGATTGCTGAGTTTTCTTTGTGAAGAGAAGAGATTTTTGGAGGCAAAGCAATTGTCATTGTTCAGTCTGGAGAAGCATGGGGACTTAGATATTGGGCCTTACAGCAGGGTCATAAGAGGCCTTTGCAAAACCAAGAGAACAAAAGATGCATTTTCTCTCTACTATGAAATGGTGGAGAGAGGTAGGCAACCTGATGAGGGTTGTTTGAGGGAGTTGATGGCTGCCCTTAATTCTGAGGGAAGATTGAAAGAGGCAGAGTTTGTTGCTAAGTTGACATCTAGGAGTAGAAAGGATGAGCAGTAATTTTTGCATGTATCATACAAGAGTAGGGCTGGCAATGGGCCAGACGACCCAGCCCGGCCCTAAAGAAGTAGGGCTTGGGCTACAAATCGTGGTCCGAGGGCCAGTACCAGGCCTGTTCAGCCCACCCCACCCTCTTTTTTTCTTGTTTTTTCTCTTATTCTTTCTTCATTTTTTTTTGGCCCGGCCCAATGGACAAGGGCCGTGGCCAGGGGATCCCTTGCCCGTTGCCACCCTTAATACAAAGTTTATTTAAGAGCCCTAAATGGAGTATATAAGAGTCCTAAATGGAGATCCAAAGGCTGTAGTTGCATGCCCACTTTGTTCCCACTCTCTCTCATTGTACTTGTTGTCTGTTGCCTTCTGGAAAAAGTTTATGCAAGCCTTATGAAAGGCTTCAAAGACCTGCTTGAAAAGGTTGTTCTGGCATTCCAAAACCATCAAATTGATCATCTTAACCTCAAGAATAATAAATATGAGAAAAAAAAACCAAAAACAGAACAAGGATTTCAAAGCTAATAAAAGCGCATATTGTTGATTATTATTGGGACCCATTTTGCCGTATATTATTTGGACCCTCTATTTTCAAATGCTCCTAAATCTTTCAGATTTGTATCATTTTTAGAGTTTTAAATTTCATAGTAAAGGGTTGAAATGGACTTTCTAACCATCTTAAAGGTTGAAGCCGCCAAACTGCATTTCCAAGCAGGGTTTTAAGGTGTGTAGCTCAACCTTTTTCACAATACCAGCCCCGTACCTTCACGACGGGCCAAGCAAAACCGTCAACAAGGGTAATCCATACTTGCAAACAAGATGACGAAACTCAGAGAACTTCCTAATATGACATAGAACTTCCCTGATAAAACTCTTTCATGCAAATTCTTCCCTGCTCTTAGATAATCAACTATGAACTCATCATAATCGAGTTCCAAGGGCTGGGGCAATTTGTCAAAAAAAAAAACAATATATATACTTACAAAAAGGACTTAGGAGTAAACTATAAAAATTATGTGACTATTTTTTTAATTTTAAAAATACTGTACGTTAATTTCCTGAGGTCTACTAATTCCCCTTATCAATAACAAGACCACCATCGATATGTCCCCTTGCTTTATACTTATTCAATTTTTATTTAAGGAAAGTTGTTTCATGCAAGCTGATCCGCATTTCTACGATCCAAAAAGTGTAAAGCATCCATTTGACAGATGGATGCAAATAAGTGTTCCATTTAAAAACAATGAAAGTCCAAATGTTTTTTCTCTAGAATTATTATTTTTAGTTTTTAAAATTTATTTATTTATTTATATCCATGATCTATATGTTAAAGATTATATGTCCTTAAAAAGTAATCACAAATATAATTTTATCAAGAGATATGTGGGCTTGGCATTTCTACATATGTGGGCTTGGCATCATAGAAACCGGGTCAGTTATTTATTCGAGGTTCAGAGTATTGTTTTGCCAACCAAGCTTGCTTCCTTTTTTTTTTTTTCTTTTTTTTCAGTGGTAGGAGTCGAGCTTGAGATGACGCGTTGCTAAACAGTTAACCATTCATGCCCAATCCCCATTCCTAAAAAAATGGCAATCCCAGCTGACATATATACGAGAGAGAGATGTCAGCACTATATACATATAGAGAGAGAGGTAAGCATTTGGTACATCACATGCTAGAGAGAGAGAGAGTGTGTGTATACAAGCATTTGGTAAAAATCAGAAGCCAAATGTGATTGAAAGAGGTCCACAAGGAGCCAGGCTTTCCTGTAGATCATTACCAATATTCTTTTGTTTTTTATCATTAGGTTTCAGTTAATTATTGCTTGTTGGTGTCCCACACAATAATTTCTCATAATAAAATGCCATTGCTCATACTCAAAGCAATTGAAAATGGAGTTGAGGATTTAGTTCCAAATGTTTAAATAAGAAGAAATTCAAAGATTCATTAGAGCACAGATCATGCCCAAATGTTCAAAGAAACTTCATGGGTTTGAGGAGGCAGAACCGAATGCACACAAATTTTTTACAGCTTCACATGGACACACCCATGCATGCATACATAGGTTCATGCATGCATGCATACTTGCATATATTGTACCACCAAACATTGTTTTGGTCAAGAGGAGGAGAAGATTCCAAAACTTTTTGCAGCTGAACTTTGCATTCCTCAACATGAAAGTTTATATAAACTGCATACAAGTAGACTCTATAAAAAGTTTATATAAGGGTGAGGCCCTAAACAAACAAAATAAAATAAGGAGCACCTCAAAAATTCATTAGAAAATGTTGTTTCAATGCTGATTGACCCTCAATTCGATAATCTCAACCTCAATATGTATGGAGGTTGAGAAAAAATAGATTTCAAATCTCAAAATAATGCTTCTTGTAATGTATTATCTAGATCGTCAATTTTCAAGATTTTCAAGTGTTCATAGATATGTTCAATCTACATTGTTTTTGGACTTTAAATTTTATAATTAGAGATGAAAATAAATTTTCAGACCATCCTAAAGATTTCTGATACTGAAACTAACATATTTCAGCATCATTTGAAGGTGCGCCCAATTTGATTGTTTAAGGCCTCGGCCTCATATAAACACACCCTAAACTGAATATATGAACCTTAGACTACACCTATGTGAAATCTCAGGGGACTTGCCCAATTTAGTTCGACACAGCAGGCTTTCGAGTCCTGACCAAAATCATTGAGAACAGACCAAGTCCCAAGGTTTTATTGTTAAGTTTCATAAGACTTGGCCGAGTGGAGTTACCTGACTCTAGCTCAGGACGTAGAGATTCCTGACCGGAGTTGTTGCTTTAAAGCACCAGTCTGAACACTTCATGTCTCTCCCTCAAATTGGTGGACAGTTATCATCCCCCTCAAACTGGTGTATGGCTGTTGTTTTCCAATAAAAAATACATTGGATATTCATGGGTGAGCGATAAGCTATAATTTCCAAAGAGCAATCACATTACCTAAATCTAAGGAATAAAATCAATAATAATCTAGAGAAACGGCTCAACAAGAGAGAAAGGAGGAAGTGCGCATCAGCACCATGGCTGGGCTCAAAACCTTAGAACTGGAATATAAGCAAAATCGCATGTTTCTTAAGCGTACTTCTTAACCAAGTGGGTATCACTAAATCTAATGAACAAATAAAACCAATGGTATTTGGGAGAAGAACCTTAATGCAAGAGAGGGGGAAGGAGAGGCAGGTATCGGTAAGACTGCTCAGCCTAATAAAACCTTAGAGCTGGACTGTGAAAGAACTAGCATGTTGCTTACGACTACATCTTGTGCCAGCTGCATGGGCATGGAAGGATTCAGAAGCTGGGGGCTTGAGTTGAAGCGTATACCATTGTATGGTCACCATAATGTTACCAGGTAACTTAGAAGCTCATATGGGCATGCGTATCGGCCAGAGCAGGGTTTCCTAATTTCTCAAGAAGAAGAAAGTGCAAATAAATCCACTAGAAAGGATCAACATTCTCTTAATTTCGATCAGTGATATAGAACTTGGTGAGATCAGTGACAGAAAGCTTCGTGAGTCCGACTCGCCCAACTTATTAGGACTTGGCAGCATGCCAAATCCGAGCCTAGAAAAAAATCCATGGAACCGGCCAAGTCACTCTGGTCTCGGCCACATCAGTTCACTCGGCTTGGGACTCTAGCGCTTCTGGAGCCAAGTCCTTTGTTTTGAACAATGGTTTCAATTACAAAATGAAACAAAACCTGGTTGTTGAAAATTGCCTAACATACCTGATACATGTGAAACATGCATTGGCAATTCTAGAAGATGGATAGTAAAAAAGCCCAGTGGGAGGACCGGAGTCATTACTTCATGTTCTATGCTTACTGAAGATCAGTTTTATATTTAATCAGGTTAGAGCAAAACCTATAACCTAGCCTTCTTTTACTTACAGACAGTCCTAGAGTTGAGTTTCATGCTTTGCAGTATTCACATTGTAATTCACTGATGGAACCATAAATTCACCTAAAAAAACCGAATTACACACAATTACCTCAAACTGAAACAATCCCAAGCATCAATTGTTATCATTCCAACCAGTGTCGTAAAACAAGGACTCTGGTCTGCTAGGGCCCCGACTTCAAGTTGGGTCAGACTCAGCCGATTCCAAGTCCAAACCAAAAACAAAATAAAAAAAAATATACGAAACGGCAGACTTGGCCAATTCCCGTGGTTTTAGTTCCAGGCGGCCTGCAGAGTCCGAGTAAAGACTCGCTGAGTTTTACTACAATGATCCCAACAATAGACAGAACATGGCCCACAAACAATAACCAGAAGACTGCTGAAACCCAGTATAAATTTGGGCAGCCTGCAGAGTCCGAGTAAGACTCGCTGAGTTTTACTACAATGATCCCAACAATAGTCAGCTGAAACCCAGCATAAATTTGACACATACTACAAAATGCAACCGAGATCATCATAATGCAATAAAAAAAACAATTTTTCTAAGCTGTATAATGCAATAAAAAAAAAAAAACACGAAGAGGAACCATGTTCAAAAGAAACAATTTTTCTAGGCTATATATGAAAGATCTCAACAAGAATGGGTTTCTAAGACCAATTCATGGGACTCTACATACCATAGGAATGGTAGCAAGTTAGAAACATATAAACGGCAAATTTTCCATGTAATATATGAAATGAACATTCAAAAGGAAAAAGAAATTCTAGTTGCACATGCAAATGTGTGAACCATTCCATATCTTATGAATGAAAAAAACAAATAAACAGCAATAATTTTCCATGTTATACATCAGGAAAACCCCACAAAGAAAATAAGAAAATTCAGGAAAAATTACACGAACCATAGAAAGAAAACCCAAATAAATAGCAATAAGTTTCCATGTTATATACTAGCAAGGACCCACTAAAAGAACAAAGAAAGTTCAGGTGAAATTACACGGTCCACAGAAAAAAATCCAAATCGTTACCAAATGTCGCATGTCATTCATGCAAGAAACCACGACAAAGAAAGGATTTTTACATCACAGTTTATGCATCAGCAATGGGATTAGCACAGTTAAGGCCGCATCCACAAGTCGGGCACTCATCAAAGTTCGAGAGAGGAAAAGATGCAGCGAGAGGGCCAACAAAGAAATCCAATTGATCCTCTGCTCTACTCACCTCTGTGATCCCAATCCATATGAATAGGATCTTAACACTCACACCCTGAAGTTTTTTCAGGGACCCAAGGCTCACTTGACCTGAGATTTTGCTTCTGTAACTAAGAGAATAACCACCATCAACATTGAAGTTGCAGGGTCCAGAGAGATGGACCTCGAAGCTTCCATCTTCATGGAGTTTATAGCCCTTCACACCTTCGGGAAGAATCCCTTTGGGGAAGTTGAATTTCTCTAGCATCTCATAGGCAGTGGGTGCTTCAGATCGAGCTGAAACAAGGAGGACAGCCATGAAAAGGAGGAACCCAATTAGGGTTTTATGGCAGAGAGCCATTGTTGATGCCTTGACGGGGGCTCTGAGTCTCTTTCTCTCCCTAAAATATGAGTTTCTCTCTCTCTGAGGCGAGAAAGTTCCCCTGCTGAGTCGGTTTCGAGTTTGAGAGAGATATGTATGGAAAAGCGGGTTAAATAGAGATAGATGGGTGCAGGAGTAAAGGCTCTAAACAATCAAAGTCAAGCCTAGCTTCAAATTGTTCGAAGATAAATGTGGTGAGAAATCTCCTTAAAATATTTATTTATTTTTAATTATAAAAATTAAAGTTTTAAAATAGTGTACATCGAAAAGATCTAATAAAACTTGAAAATCTAAAAAATTGAAGCTAAAAAAAAATATGTTACAAGATGTATTATTTTCAAAATTTAGAACCTTTTTTTTTCCATGTCCATCATGTCGAAATAATCAATTTGAAGACATTTAAGCATCAAAACAACTTATTGTAGTGATATTTTTTAGGTGGGCTATAATTTGATTGTTTAGAATAGATGCCCTATATAAACTTTTTAAGTCAAACCAAAATGGGAAGGAAAAAGTTTTTAGGAGGATGCTACCTTATAATGTAGAACTACGAAAGCCCCTAAAAAATCCATCAAAAAAGGTAGTTTTAATGTTGAAAAGTCATTTGATTGATCATCTTGACATCAAAATGTATAACTATAAAAAATAAAAAGATTTTAAATCTCAAAAATAGTATATTTTACAACATATTATCTACACTGCCCATTTTTTAAATTTTCATATGCTTATAGATTTATTTGATTTTAACCATTTTTGAAATTTAAAATTTTATAATTAGATATAAAAATAACTTCAGAAATGGTTAAAATCTATAAACGTATGAAAATTTTGGTGCAAAAAGTTCTTAAGATTATATGAAAATTTATTTTTATATTAAATTATAAAAAAAAAATCCAATATTCATACATCTCAATGTCGAGATGTTCAATAAGAGGATTTTTCAATATTAAAACAACCTTCTCCACTAGATTTTTGAGGTGCATTTTTAATCCTTTGTTTAGAGGTTGCAACCTTACATAAACTTTTATTTACGTTTTTTATCTCAAATTTTGAGGATGTAATATGTAGAATCTAGCAAATGAATATAACCTTAATTTATCTCAAATATACTTTAATTTTTGCATATTTAGAAAAAAAAAAAAAACCTTTAAACTTCATAAACCTCGCCCACACCTTTCGTCTTCAATTTTAACGGCTTTTTTACCAAAATAATCCTCACAGTAGTCGTATTACCGTGAAGCACAATTACGTTACTTAAAGTACCATAAAACTAAAATAACTGACCCATATTTTACAACATTTTACGTACAGTAAAAACTAACCCATGTTATACAGCGTTTGAAATGTGGTAAACCTAAAACTAAAATAACTAACCCATATTTTACAGCATTTTAGGTACCGTAAAAACTAAAACATGTTCTACGACACTTGAAATTAGACGGAGCCAGGTTTGTATCGCGTTGGAATCGTATTTCTTGAGTTGATGAAGAGAGAGAAAGAGAGTTAGTGAGAGAAAGAAGAGATAAATATTAAAAAGAATTAGAGAAAGAAACAAGAGATAAATATTAAAAAGAATTCGAGAGAGAAATAATAGATACACATAAAAAAAATGAGAGACATGAAACATATAAATATGAACATAAGAAAAATGTTTACGGCATTTTGAGTTTCGTATAACGTGAGTTAGTTTTTTCGGTACTTAAAATGCCGTATAACATGGGTTAGTTTTTACGATATTTAAAATGTCATATAATATGGATTAGTTTTAACGGTACTTAAAGCATCATTTTATGAAACGAGTTTTTTTTCTAAATAGATACAAATTAAGGTATATTAGTGATAATTTTTCAAAAAATAACTCTCCATGTGTCTAGAAGAAAAATATCATCTCAAATTTGTACCAAAACGTCCAATTTGTGGAGGGAATGATCTAGGTGTTTATATATTCAAAATCTAATTTTTTATAAAAATAATCATCAAATTATAAGATTAGATGGAGAGGGAATGATGTAGGTGCTTATATTCTTCAAATCTAAATTCTTTTCTTTGAAAATAATCATCTATTTATAAGTAGATGGATCCAAACTTCAAATTAAAAACAAAAAAAAAAGATTTATTTTTGCCCGAACCACAAGCTTACCCACAATGCGAATGTGCTAAGTGTAAAGTTCGCCTCGAGCTCCTTGTGGTTCCTAGATCACAAGTGAATATAAACTCATATTTCAACATGGTTTTCCTTAACCTAATTTTCAATGCGGAATAAATAATCTAATGTAACTCTCTCTACAAATAAAACAAAATATATTTTTTAAAACACTATATTTCAAAAATATATTATTTTAAAATAACTCAAGATTTTTCATAAAAAAAATACACCACCAAAATACAACACCATTTATACACCACACTCCTTTGTAGTTCGCATAATGCATGTGATGCTCAACGTGCGTAAACCAGGGGATTTGGGTTCAATAGATAGACCTGGGGGCTGTAGCAAATACAACAGGCCCCAAGAAAGCAAAACTCCAGGTCCTTGGCTATATCTAAAGAAACCCCTAAAACTAGAACTAACAACATAGCCTAGAAATCATCCATTTAAATTGAGTTTGAGTTTGAGTGCCATGGTGGTCATAGGACGAATGCCCCCAACATAATATCCCACCATTAAAATATCAAAAATAAAAAAATAAAAAATCAGGGACCCCAACTAAAATTCGCTACAAATGTGAATTCAGCAGGAAGTCCAATCTTGAGAGGCTTTTGAATCCTTCTAGCATGGCCAAGGCCATTGGCTTTGACATTCTTCCAAAATATCCCTGAGAATCGTCATCATCAAAGTTTTTTTCTAACTTTTTAGGGTAGGCTACACGAAATTTTTTAGGGTTGACTGTACAAATCCCAATGTGTCATTTTGCTCTAACATGGGCTATACTCTCAATAAGACCATAAGTCATCATATTTTTATTCACTACTTCTAACCAACCTTCAAATCTCTCTTTTACATTGACGTCAGATGTTCCAATGGGCAGCAATGACTAAAATCCTCCGGAGCGTCAATCCCAAGAGGCGGAAGGGAAGGGAGAACTAGGGCATGAACAGTTTCTGGTGAAGCCTAGTGCTCTCTCTCTCTCTCTCTCTCCTTATATATATATATATATATATATAAGCAATAATCCAATGCATCGATTGTATCATAGTATAATACAACAACACTTCTAAAAAACCATGTTTGTGATATTTGTATGACCTCAAATTTTGCACACACACTCTCTTCATCTCAATAATCAATCCCTTAAAAAACAAAGTTCAATTTGAAGCCTAGATACGGTCAAAATAAGTCCCCTCCAAAAACGATTCTAGACCGTTCATTTTATAAATTTCAAGATCTTAGTCTTAATAAACTCAAAATCATTTTTTTCTTTTTTAACATTGTTCATCTAATTATAATAAAGCCATCTAAAAAAAAATCCTTCAAAGGCCTAGATTTAAGCATCTTATCAAAATGAACAACCTATGTTAATTGGGCTAAAAAAATACTTTTGAAGTTGTGTTTTCAATTTTTTACTTTTTTTGTCATTAGAATAAAAAAAATGTATATTTCAAAATTTGTATCGAACAAATGGCCATAAGATAGTTTTATAAGGTTGTTGCATCATATTATTACACAACGGTTGCATGAAATCATTGCTCATATATATATATATGGCCAACAGCCTCATGCAGATAAGTTAAATACGCCAACAATATGGGCCGATCTGACAATTACGGATGTCTGGTAATGTTTGAATTTTAATTATATTTCTACAAATCCAAATCACTTGAAATTTTTAGACATGTATTCTTCAAAAATAAGTAAATCTACGAAAAATATTTTACAAGAAAAAAATTGAACAAAATACCCCTGAAACTTTGAGGAGGTAGTTTGGTCAATTTGTTTCATGTAAAATATTTTTTTAATATTTTTCGTAGATTCATCTATTTTTTAAGAACACACGTCTAAAATTTCAAATGATTTGGATTAATAAAAAAAAAATTAAAATTCAAACACTACAAGACACTATTGGACATCCGTGATTGCCAGATCGACGCGGATTCAATTTGAGGCGTTGGCACATTTAGCTAATCTACATGAGTCTGCTGACCATATCTTTTTTCTATATATATATAATAACGATCTTATGAAACCTTCCCACACCCATGTGTGTAAGACCCTAAATTTACCATTAAATTTGACACAAATCTCTAGAAAAGTTATTACATGAGTGTGGGACTTAACTTTTCTAGAGATCGATACTAAATTTGGATCTTTAGAAAAGTTATCACATGGTGTGGGACTTGACTTTTTTAAAGATCCATGTCAAATTTAATGATATATATATATATATATGGGATATTCTAAACTTTACAACCCTTCAAATTACAAAAGTTCAAGATAAAGAGAGTTGTGAATAATGGATTTATTAATTTTGTTGTCTATTTTTTACAAAAAGTTTATTTTTGTGGGGCAAATTTATAAATATTATTATAAAAAAAAAGGTATTTTTATCATCTTCATAAAAAGTAAAATTGAAATTTTAACTAAAAAACAAGAGCACTCTATAAATAAAGTTCTTTAATACTAACTTTCAAAATGTGTGAAAATTTCAAATTTATCCTTGTTTAATGATAAAGTTATCTATTTAAATAATTTTTTAATAAAAAATAATGATTATTTTTTATAAATACACCCATCAGAACCCTATTTAATTTGAACTTTAGCATTTTGAGTGATTGTTAACTCTAGACAAACCCCATATATATGTGGGTAAATTCAAACGACTTTAAACGGGCATAATTCGAACCTGACTCCAAATATGCCACAGTGAGCAGCGGAGGGGACAGCCAGTAGATTCCTTCTGTGCTTTTTTATGCTTTCAATCTAATGACGTCGTTGTTGAGTGATTATATGATTGCTACGCATTCTATAATTATGATTATCTCCAAAACAAATATATCAATAACAATAGTTTCAACCATGATGATGGTGCTGGTCATGCTCCAGGCAAAGATCAACAAATTTGAACTTCATTATTGGACAACGGACATGAAATTCAATCAATGACACAAGAGACACCCACTTTATTTTGATTTAGATTACAGCAATTACAAAACTGATAAAGATCATATAAATGGTAGAATAAAAAGGAAAAAACTAAAAAAACCCTGTGTGTAAAAGGATGTTTAAATTTGAATATGAAGCCGACAAGGATCGAAAATTCATTGTAGGTTCGAACGAGGTACCGAAGAAGTTCTTATTTGTGGGGTCTCAAGTGAGGGTAGAGTCCGATGATGTGCTCTGGCATGAAGTCATGGCGGGTAAGAATTCCGACAATCGGGGCCCCCTGCAACACACCATTATTTGATTCATACACTGTTCATAGCATATAAATATACAATTTTCTCCTCATGTATAGCTGGAAATTTAATTTCCGACATGCGTACCAAAAGTTGGGCCTTAATAATGAGTTAAAACAAAGATATTATGTCACTTTAAGAAGAAAAATGGATCTCCTAATGGCAAAATGCTTGGTTAAAGACAAGGTTTTAAAAGTCGGGCTCTGGGTCCAACCTGCTAGGGCCCAAGCCTAAATCCACCCAGTCTGACTGGGTCAAGTCCAAGTTAGACCGGAACATCTAATAAAAATATTTAAGAATTATGAAAAAATAAGGAGCCTTAAGTGATCGCCGGGTTTTTCAGCCCAGAAGCTCTTGACTCCCGATCTGGGCCGACTCCGGCAAGTCCCAAGTCCTCCAAGCAATTTTAAACCAGTGGCTAAAAATACAATTGGGGTTTTAGCCTTTTGTAAGGTTCTTGAAAACTGCTTTTTATAGGCCTTCCAACTCGTGCAAGGATTGAAAAACTTGAGAACAAGTTTAGTGAATGGTTTGCATTTGATTTTTATTTCCTCACAACCAATTAAATCTTTATTAAGATTCTACCAATTTGCCCTTTTCTTTTACTTCTTTTATGATTTTAACCTTTACATTTTAGATATTTATTTCTTTGGAAAGTCAATTTTTTTAATAAATATAGACAAATATAACCATATTGCCATTCAGACTGCATCAACCCTCCCCTTGAAAACATCAGATAACATGCAATGCAAACTCACCCCTGGAGTCTTGGGCATCACGCACAAGTGCCTGAGCCCGAGCTGCCTGAATAACATCGCGGCCTTAGCCAATGACATTGTCTCCACCACGGTGTATGGTGATGAGTTCGTGATCGGGTGCAAGTCCACATACATCTCCATCTCCTTATCGCTCAGCTCCACATCTTCAATCCTCAGCCCCTTCCCCAAACCCGCCTTTGCAAAATCTGATGCCCCAAATCTCCTCCCAAACTCCTCCATTCCAACGCTCCTGCTCCCCTCAGTAAACATCTTCCCTTTGAGAAGAACCACAAGGTGAGCCCTCAGGACCAACCCGCAGAGCTTCGGGACCTCAGACAGTGGAGGCTCATCAACGACTGGGAACCCGTTATGGCCTGTGGCCCTGAGCGTATGAACCACATTCCCCACCTTCTCAATCCCTGAAAAGCCCATCAATGGCCCTGAGACCACGTCACTGGCTGCCAATTGCCTCATGTATGGCTCGGCATGGTCCTCTAAGAATGGAAGGCCCTTCATTTTCACTATTTGATCATATACACCTCGGTTAAAAACATCAGCCACGGTTTTCGAGATTAGAAGAACGAGCATCAAAAGGGGGAGCATGTAGAGGTTGTTTGTAAGCTCCAAAAGGATTACACAGACAGACACAGTCATGCGCATGGTGCCTCCAAGGAAGGAAGCAGCTCCCAAGAGAGCAAAGAGGCCAGGGTCAAGGTCAGGAAGGGAGGAGCCTATGGCGCGACCAACTAAACGGCCATAAGAGGCACCAGCGAGAATAACAGGGATGAAAAGCCCAGACGGGAGAGCGACACCATAGGTTAAGAGACCTAGTGTATAGATAGAAACAAAAAATGTGAGGATTGTGGGGATAGTGTACTCGTGTAGGGTAGAAGAGAGGAGATTGCGGATAGCATCATCATTAGTGTTGAGGAAGAGAGATGCAAGGCCATTGTAATGGCCAGGAGGGCAGTTGAAGCTCTTGAAGTTGCCTGAGCGACCAACAGTTGGACATGGCTCCTTGAGGCTTTCGGGGCAGGGGGTGCAGCTGGCAAGCCAAGGAAGGCCATAGGCGCAGCATGAGGTGAGGAGGGAGATGGCACATGTTAGAAGTATCTTGAACACCGGGCCCTTCCTACAACAAATAGTTGGTAGTTATTACTTTTTTTTATCAATAAGATGTTGGATTTGTTATCATTATTCCAACAAAAAACAAGCTGCATGTTTTTCTCTATCCTCACATCGTATGAAATTTTAGAGGGGAAGGATACGTTAGTACTTATAGGATACTCTTCAATAAGCTACATGTACATCAATCATCAGTTGTCAATGACGGAGGGTGGATGTGAATTATTCCTCCACTCAAATATCTCAAATTCTGCTTTGAGTAGAAAAACAGCTCACATCAGCCATGAATTGTTGGCAATGAAGTGCTGATGGTATATGTGCCATAATGTACAGAAGAATGCAAGTACAATAGAATAATGCAAGTATAATAGCTCATTAACCAAAATTTAATTACTCCTGCACACACACACTCACAAATTGCACATGCATGTGCGCGTACGCACACACATACAGAGAATAACGGATTTGTCATGAAGTCACTGTTTGCTATCTTTACCTTGAATGAGTTATTACCTTCGCATTTAGAAGAAAAAGAAAAAAGCAGACGCTGATAGAATAGTCATGTCATGGTAGCATAAGAGATACAAACGCTGATTCTCTCAACTATTCATAAGATTCCAAGCTCTCCACTTTCTCAAACTCATTTTCACAACATCTAATATTGAAGATTCAGAGGGGAATGACTTACTCATTGATTATGCTGTATGTTCGAAGAAGCTTGTCCAAAAGACGGTTGAAAAGGCTACCAAAGATACCACCGATGACTCCAAGAATTAATACAGGTACCAAATCACGTAAGCTGTATGAAACATGAGAGGAACTAACATCAAACATGATCAAGCCACCCCTTCCAAACAGTCCACATTTTCCACTGCGACAAAAGTCTATGAGGGTCCTAAGCACCACAGCCACTATTGCTGTAGTAAAGAATGTCCTCCAAAGAAGTGCACTTCTCCACCTGTGAATGCAAGAAACAATTTAGTGCTGCTCCTCCCATTGCAATTTTTGGGCATTATAATCTTTCTTCCGATTTTTCTTTTTGGTAATCATGGTAGTCACAAGTGGCATGGATTAATAACAGTTAATACTATTTGATAGTGCAAGTATGTACAGTAGATGTTAATATTTTATTATAATAATAATATATTTTTATAGTTCATAGTAAGTGTACATAGCATAAGTGCACATAGCATATAGTCCTCAGTCTAATATTATGGATTTTGGGGGAAAAAACAAGCCATCTCAAATCCAAATGGCTAACTGATCCAAAATAGAATATTTGGCACTTTCTGCAGTTGTATGTCCCTTTAGATTAAAATTAGGATTCATTTCTGAATAGACTAGCACATTTCATTCCCGTCTTTGCCTTTTCTTTTTTCTTCCTTTCGTAAAGTTTATTCCTATACTTATTTTTTTTTGAAAGTTTATTCCCATACTTCCCACCCAAAAAGTAACAATAAAGATAGATACATAAATGGAATATGGTGTCCTTGTCAAGAAACTAGTACATGAATTTTCAATTATGATAGTCCCCACAAGCAGTAGACTGATACGTTTGTCTGGGAAAGCTCTTGTAACTAACTAGTGTGATTCATGAAACATAAAAAAACTAGTGTGATTCATGAGACATAAAAAAACTGCAATTCTACAGAGTTCTCCGAGGAAGCATCACACCTTTGGGTGGGTCGCAGGATATCAAACATAGCCATCTCTGGTCATTCAAAAAGGACTAGCATGGCTCTATACCAAAACCGCCATTAAAAAAATAACAAGCATAGCCCTATAGATACATCAACACAAACTTTTGAAACACATACATAATATTTTGGGTGCGGTTTCTATAGAGCCTAGGCTCTAAACCATCAAATTAGAGCCTACCTTCAAATGGTGTCAAGAAATGTGGTTTCAATACTGTAAATCTTTGTGATATCCTTAAAATATATTTTCATCTTTATTTGTAAAGTTAAAAGCTTCAAAAATAGTGTAGATTGACAGATCTATGAAAACTTGAAAATCTTGAAAATTGACGATCCAAAAATTCGTTACAAAATACATTATTTTCAAAACTTGAAATCCATTTTTTTTCATATCCATGCATCTTGATGTTGAGATGATTAATTTGAGGATATTTGGGCATCAAAACAACTTCTTGTATTGAAATTTTTGAAGTAGGCTCTAATTTGATTGTTTAGAGCCTCGGCTCTATCTAAACTTCTCCCTAATATTTTCCTGACTTGTATCTTAACAAGCTAAAATAATAAGCATCCATCTATAAAAGCTCACTCAAATAATGTTATTCATGGTTGAAACCATACATTTTACTTTATTTTAAACAAGATTAACTAAAAGTATCTTAAGCAAGGGTTCATGGAAGCCTAAAATCTAAACAAGGTGAATGGGTGATGCCAACATTTTACTTTATGTAATTCTCTGATGAACAGATTTCTTTCTTCTTTTTTTTTAAATTGTTAACTGAGTTCTCTGATGAATGGATTAATCAATTCATTTGATCTATTAGTTACTATTTTATTGATTTCGTTATTAGTGACAAATAAGGATGCGATACCATGATGCTGCTTCTTCAAGGGCAAATAGGACGCCACCAACTGGTGCCCGAAATGCGGCAGCAACACCAGCTGCTGCACCACAGGTGATGAGGTCCCGTCTGTCTCGGTCATTTTTGAAGTATCGAAGCCATCTCCATGTAAGATTGTACTTGCGGGAACCACCTTGCCCCAATAAGGAGGCTATGCAAGCCCCAGTGTGCACCATTGGCCCCTCTTTTCCCAAAACAAAGCCAGCTGAGACCCCACCAATGGAACCAAAAATCTGTTGATTATAGATTGACTGATTATAATGGAACCAAATAAAAGACAAAATGACAAGACTGCATGCTAAGTGATAGATAAAAATTTGAATAATTATCTTGGATTCCCTTCTCTGCTTTTGGTGTTTGGTTGGTAGACGTCATGAGCAGTCAAAAGAAGTTAACTGGTAGTTCAGCAAATACTGGTCATACATACGAAAAGTAGGAAGGCAAGGTCAAAATGATAGAGCAGGATGCTAAGGCTTTTAGTCATTGAACGTCCAAATTTGGTACATCACAGAGACCAGCTCACTTACTTAAAAATGAAAAAAGAATAACTGAAGCTCACTTACTAAAAAATGAGAACAGAATAACTGAATCCTTTGAGAAACAGGAGCCTTTGATTTCTTCAAGATAAATGAACACACAAACTTCAAAAGATAAGGGAAAGTACAACATAATACAATGGAATACGCTATAAGGCACTTCAAGCCATCATTGTTTCCACGATGGATAGTGTGTAATCATTAGTCCCACCAGATCACAGTCCAGTTAATCTTCAACCATTTCTCAGAGTAAATGGACAACAGATGTATGATTGGAGTATCATATACCACACTTGGTGTATGGTATGCTTTCCCATAAAATAAATGAACAGGGATTCTGTTCATTTTTGCAAATTCAATTACCAAAAAAGGTGAGATTGAAATTGAACTAACCTTCACAAATAGAGTGCTAGGTGCCAAAATAGAATGAGCATCAACACCATTTAGATAGGCTTTAACCTCTGGGATACCGGAACCCGCAGCAGCTGGAGCAATGTAAGCACAGACAGTGGCAGAAACTGCGGCCAAAACCAAATTACAACCAGCATAGGCAAAGAAAGCTAGTACATACCTGCACTGGATCAATCATTAAGCAATATTACTTTCTATCTCATCCCCTTAAGTACTAAGTGTTTGTTTCTGAAGAAAGTAATCCAGTTTCGAAGATTCAACGAATCCATTTGGACTCCGCTGAATAACTCGACATCAGCAAGGTTGCCGAGGCAAGTTACTATGAACAAACTGGGGTAAATGGGAATATGAACAACTTGGGAGAGTACTGTACACTCGCCCAAGTACTGTCAAACTTGTATTTCTGGACAAAAGAGGGGGATGGGGGTGGATTTCCACCCCCTTCTCTCTCTCTCTCTC
>NW_006497421.1:818063-836776 GCF_000471905.2 Amborella trichopoda
GGTAGTAGTACGTACGTACTACGTACCGTACCGTACGTACTACGTACTACTAGTAGTTACGTAGACGAAGGAGGTAGGTGGTCGGTCGTCCTCCTCCTCTCTCTCTCTCTCTCTCTCTCTCTCTCTCTCTCTCTCTCTCAATATGGGGGCAAAAATCCGCCGCCATTTTGATCTCTCTCTGTAAATCATGTTCTCTCTCTCCCTGGGCCTCCCCCTTAAAAAAATCTATTTCCACTTTTTTCTAAAGGAAAATTCTATCATTTTTTAAATAATGGGGATTTTTTTCTTCTTTTTTTTTTTTTTTGCTTTTTTTGAGGCATTTGCATGCATGTACAGAGGATTCGGTTGAGTCCACTCGGACTCCCGCGAGTTACTCGGCTCGGGTAGGGGAGAGTCGCATACCAGGGCCGAGTATTTCAACACTGAAGTACACTACAATGCATGGGAGTATCGTTTTGAGAAAGCATACTGTAGTCCATAGGACTATGGAAATCCATAGTCTATTGGGTCATCTCCATCGATGAAATGGTGGACAGGGATGGACAGAGAGGGCATCACCCATCCGATAGACGGTGTTGTCCTGTTCCGATGGGTCTCACCCTTTATCCATCACCATCCAATGAGATGGATGGTGATGATCCCATTGGACTATCCAATAAACTATATGATACTTCAGCTTTCCTTTTGAACACTCTAAATGCTGGCCAAGATTACCCAAAAAAAGACTCAAAAAAAAAGTCTGCATACATGCATCAATCATATTTGCATCCGAAACCCAAACAGTGGACTTTGAACTTTATTTAAGGAAAAATAAATAAAGATAAATTTTGATAGAATATTAGGAGCAAATCTGAACTTCTATTTCTACACCACCTGATTCTGGGCATACTGTAAGAAGGCACCTAAGTGTTAGAGAAACAAACAATATAATGCAAAGTTCCCAGAGCTTCAAAACATGATTGCTAAAAACAAATACAAAGCCCTCTCTAAATGAAACTTAAAGCACAGAAAAGAAAAGATAATGAAGAAGAGAGTTCAATCATACTTCTGTTGGAGCATAAGATTATTGGTCAGTAACAACTTAAACCCAGCAATATTTTCCACGGCTATATTGTTGAAGAAGCCCACAAACCCAGTGCACAGTCCAATGAGAAGAGCCAGAGTCCACTTGAGAAATACATATTGGAATATCTGTACTCTCTTCCTCGATCTCCAGTCCTGCTTAAATGTATCATTCTCGATAATCCTGATCCAAGAGAAAGAAACCCAAAGAAAGACAAAGAAAAAGAGGAATTAAATGACCAATAAAACCTCTATAGTTGCATTTAAATTCTTTTGCAGTACTAAATATGGTAATGCCAAACCAAACAGTGAATGACCCAATCCAGAAATTTGAAAATACAAAGAGGAAAGAAAATGCTCTGCCACTCACTATAGTAATCAAGGTCTTAAATTTTGTCCCACGTTTACGGTTTGGGCACAGGTTAAACTATCACAGGAAGCCTTCTTTTGAACCATTATAAAACTACATAAAGTGCTGAGCTTCAAATTTTTGGTTGAATGTTTGGTTTCAAATTTGGAACACGTACCAAAGTCAAACGAGAGTTGAAAATTTCAGAATTCATCATATCTAGTTGGGTCCTTTTGGCTAATTTTAACCAGTAACTGGAAGATAAAAGTTCATCATCATAACAAAGAAATGAAAAGATGTCCGAAATTCAGGCTTTTACATATTTTCAGATTCAAAATTTTGATAACCAACAAATAATTTAAAGAGTCGAAATTCAAAATTCCAAACGACTTGTCCATTTTTGTATGTTTTGATTGAAATTGGAAGAATAAAAGCCCCATCTTGAGTTTAATCCCCTGCCACTTTTCCCCACCTCCATTTTTAGCAAGCTCAACTTAGTCACATAGCACATGCTTCAAATCTAAGGGCTATGACATTTGTCCCTTATATGGCTTTCCTTCGAATGAAAAGGCCACAAAATGAAAAAACCAAAGGAAAAAAAGAACAAGAAACTTACTCGTAGTCCAAGCTCTCCACGGGGCACACATTTGATCCTACTATGGCCAACTGTGAAGTGGTGTTCCTCCTTTGTTTCAGCAGAGGCACCCTCAAATGCTTTCCTGAATGTGCAGATTCCGACCTCTCTATACCCTTCTCTGCATCAAGTAAGCCAGTCTCTAAATCCTCCAAACCCAGATCCATTACTGCAACTCTTTTACCCGAAAATGTAAATTCCCTAAGAAACACCAAACATGTACAAGTATGCTGAAAATGATTTTAGTATTGCATCTCAGTCATACCCAGCAAAGCAATTCTCTACCCAATCAGAAAAATATTAACTTTTGCTGAATAAAACTTCCATTTAGCACTTCAATAAGAATAATGCACGGTTTTTTCCCTTGGTGAGTACATAAGTAAAGCCAAAAGCATTCCCTGCCTTGTGGACTTATTCTCTAAATCTTATCTTCCCTGACAGAGATCCCCAAAGACTGTTTTGAATTCCTTATGTATTTGAATGGAATAAACCCAAATCTTCTTTCTGAATTGTTGATCATATAATACAATCAAACCCCAAAGTAAAGAAAAGTAGAGCTTCTAATAAAATACTTTTTATGTATGTACTTTCTCTTCTCCTCTAAGTTGGCCTCCTAGGACTTATATTATAATTCTCTTCTCTCAACCTCAGATTTAAATATCTGAAAACCTGCAAATCTCTTATGGATTTTACTCTTTCTTAACCTCAGATTAATATATCTGAAACCAGCAAATCTCTTATGGATGTTACCTTCCTTTAATACATGCAAATCCAGAGCTTTAATAATCAAAAGTTGTCCCCAGAACCCTATATATGAAACTTCCTTTAAACCACTTTGCAGTTTAATGACGGTGAGGCTATGTAATATGATCAAACTCTGCAATTTCCCTGCCGAGATACAATTTAACTTATGGAATCAACTGGAAAGCCAAAATCTTCCAAATAAAGAAATTAGTCTCCAAAATTCAATAAAATGACCAAAATTTTTGTATCCCTGTAAGGCCTTCTTTTCCTTGAAGACAAACATAGTTGTTTCATAGATTGAGAAATCTGATAACTTCGCTACTATAGTTCAAAAATATTCACAACTCAAACATAACTTGATCATTTGATCTGATTCTTGGATTTCCTTCATTTGATGTGATTCTTGGATTTCCTCTCAGGGTCCATGAAATGGGTACCAAGAATAATTAAGAATTGCAGCCTCTGTAAAAACTTTTGCACGTTGGATCAAATATTCAGCTATTTATTGAATAGCTTCACTCGTTAGCACTTATCCTCGATGTTCTTAAACTGGCAGCTCAACTAGAAAACAGGAATAGTCCACTAAGGAGTACAGATCTACCTCAATTCTTCACTTGATCTATATGTTTGGCTCATTGTGATTTTTTGATTTTGAATCCTCCTAACTTTGAGCTGAAAATACTGAAAATCTGCCAAGAAAACAAAGAAATAAAAGAACCCAGATCAGTTAAAAACATGAAATCTAAATTTACCAATAATTGCTGCGAAAAAAGCAGTATATTTTCAAAAAAAAACCTCGGAAATAAACAAAAAAAGAAAAATGATCAATAACAAAGAACATAAAATGTCTTTTGGTGGTATCTGACGAAATTTATATCAAATTTATGCAAAAAACCCACTGATAAGCAAAAACTAGTTCAAACAAAGCTACAATACTGTGTTTTTTCGATTTACCATTGATCATGAGTTACAATTAAAAAAAAACAATTGAGCACTGCAAAACTATTTAACTTCATTTCTTATTTTTTTTCACGAGCAAAAAATTGTTTAGCTAAGGCAAAATAGTGCAAAAGTTTTGAGCATAAATTCAAATCTTCAAATACTGCAAACATGGGAAAAGAAGACGTTTCCTTGGTCTTTCTTTTTCCATTACCCTTGATTTAACAGGAAAACCAATTGAATATCAGAAAATTTGTCACAAAATACTTTTAATGGCATCCATTTCACCATGAAATTCATTATACATAGAAATAAACCAATTATACACTGTAACAAAATTCAATACCAATTTATTTTTAATTGATACTGCAACAGAAGAAGCAATTTTTCGTATTTTGCTAACTTCAAAATGAAATCAATTCTGCAATTTTTTACCATGAAACATCATTTAACGAGCAAGAGAGAGCAGGAAACCAATAAAAGGGCGTCATGAAACATCATTTAACAAGCAAGAGAGAGCAGGAAAACCGACAAAAGGGCGCCAAACCCATTCCAAAAAAATAAGCTTTTAACTTTCAATCATATCTCAGCAACACCATATTTTCCCGAATTTCCTCCCAAAGAATCTTAAAACCATTGCCCATATCAACCAAAACAATCTAAAACAAATATGGAAAAAAAATTTAAAGAAATACTTTTTTAAAATTTCTTATCATTTCTTTGCCACAAATCTCCAGTTCCCCCTCCAATCTCCATAAAATAGAAGAAGAAAACCGGAAAAGGCCAAGGCTTGTTAAAAAATAGCTTAAATTCTCAAACATCAAATGCATGTCTCAAAATCAAGAAATAAGAATCGAGAAAGCTCTGAAAAAAAATTCTACTCATTTCTTTACCATTGATCTCGATTGGAAAGAACAACAAAACCAGAAAAAGGTTGAACCCCGTTCAAAAAAAACTTGAATTCTCTCTCAAATAATACATTTCTCCGAATCTAGGGTTTCTTTGTCCATGTCTACGAATCGAGAAAGCTCTGATAAGAAGAAGAAAAACACACGGAAAATGACGAGAAGAAGGAATCCGCCTCCTCTTTTGTAAGGGAAATCTCGGGTATAAAGCCTAGGCTATATATGAAAACAAAATAAAGCTTCACCTCAAATCCTTCTCGCGAAAATACTTTAGGTAACGAAAATATCTTTCATGGATCTAAAATCAGTTTCCAATTTAGACAACAAAATTTGAAACTAAAAAAATGACATAGATCTTGTAGATCCTAATTTAGACCATAAAATTTGAAACTAAAAAAATGGCATAGATCTTGTAGATAAATAATTATTTATTTTTAAAAGTAAATAGACTGTCTAGATAATTCGTTACAATTCACATTAAAAAAGTAATTTTAGGTTAATCTATGAATTAAAGAAGTTATATCTCCAATGTTTGAGTTCTTTAAATCAAGCTTAGCTGCAGTTCTACTTGAGCAAGTAAATGAATAATATACTCCTGAAGGAGTATAATATCTTTTGATAACGCTGCCCTGAGGTTTAAACAAACACGTGCTCATCTAAAAAAGGTATTGGGGGGTGTTTTTTCTCTTAATTACAAAATAAAGATATGTGGTTTGTCTTTTAACTTATCACGTCAAAGAGAAATTACAAAAACCACGAAATTTAGGATGTCCAATTATTTTCAAGATAATAGAGAGAGAGAAATTACAATAACCAAGAAATTTAGGGTGTACAATGATTTTCAAGATAATAGAGAGAGGTAAGCCACTGAGGACCACAAAATTTAGGATGTCCAATGATTTTCAAGATAATAGAGAGAGGTAAGCCATTGAGGAAAGAGAGATTACCCTGACCTACAAAATTAATGATGTCTTAGGATTTTCATAAATTTTAAAAAATAAATTATATGATTATTTAAGGGGTGTGGCTTTTACAAGGTTGCAACTTTAAACAATCTAATTAAGGCGTTCCTCCAAATTTTATCATATAAGTTTGATATAAAAATTTCTTAGGATTTTTTCAAGATCTATTTTCATATTTATTTCTAAAATTTTGAACTACAAAAATGGTTAAAATCAAGTAGATCTATAAGCATATGAAAATATTGAAAATGGACATCTAGATAATGTGTTGCAAGATGCACTATTTTTTAGACTCAAATTTTTTTTTTCATATTCATACATCTCAATGTCAAGATCATCAATTAGATGGTTTTTCAACATTTAAACAACCTTTTCCGATGGATTTTTTACGAGCATTTTTAATTCTATGCTGCAACCTTATATAAAAAAATTTTCATATTTTAAGATATAGGTAAGATAAAATTAAGAGGGAAAAGAACCTTCTTTAAACATAAAAATATATCTTTCAATAGAGATGGTTTTCTTTTCTCACTACAGTGTACCTATTATTAAGGAAACTTAGTTGTGAGATAAGAGAGTTTCCAACATGAAGAAACCAAATTTACATGGAAAATTTGAAGAAAAAAAAAATCGCTTTGAAATTTTTAGACCTATGATTTGATTGGTTACCAAATATTATAGGGTTAAGACTTTCTTTTGGGTAATTATAGGATGGAGAGTTTAGAGAGAGAGAATGATAACTAATATATGTATGGGGTAATCTAAATACTCACATCACAACACCTTCTAACTTTAGCTTTTGTATTTTAAGGTGTTGTTAACTCTAGACAAACTTTATATGGGACAATCTAAACTTCACCACCCATATATATATATGTGCGGATAATGACAATCTGGACGATCACGGGTCCAGCGTGTTCCCCGAAACGGCTCTTCCTGGCCTTGGCGGGTACTTTGTATAGACTTGTCCGTTCGTCTCTTGCCTTAACTCTCGGACCAACTTTTTTAGATGTAAATTTAAATAGGAATCTTAAAGGTAATACTGCAACTCAATCTCAAACTTTAAGAGTTAAAAATAAAGAGGAGATTATTATAAATGATATTGAACATCATATCCAAAATTGGAATATTCCTAAGGTACCAATAAAAGATATTTATCAGAAACGATCATTTAAATTCAAATTAGGTTATGCTATAAAAACAGTAGAAGAAAGTCTATCTGTAACTCACAACCAAGAAGACTTTCAATTATTATCAAGAAAAATTATTGAAAAACATAAAGAAAATAATTATAAATATTTGCACATTGGATTAATCCAAATAGCAATTAAACCTTTAACCCGTCTAGAGTTAAACACTTTAGTGCTTGTATGACTAAGAGATACAAAACACAATAATTTCTCAGATTCACTCCTGGACATGGTAGAATCCAGCCTATGTAGTGGACCTATATATTTTAATTGCTTTCAAAATTTTTCTGTTTCTTTAACAGATCCAAATATACTAGATATATTAACTATAAATTGGAAAACTCATGGATTTAATATGATACATGGTTCTCAGAATTTAGCAATAGTATACAAAATTTATTATAAGATAATGAATACTCTTTGTCTTAATATTATGCAAACTGATAAAAAGGATCAAATTATATTATTTCAAATAAATATAGAAAAATCAAATACAATTATATCAAAAACAATTACTTGGTCCGACATTATTCTACCTCAATCATGGGCAGTGCAAAATGCAAACCAACCCAGGGAAGTACCTAGAAATAATATTCCAAACCAAATAATAGAACATCATGATGGAAATATTGAAATAAAATTCCAAAAACCTATAGTACAGGATGATATAGATATTAATAGGAAAAGAAATAAAAAACCATTAATACCTGCTAGAAAATCTTGTCATACTACTCCCAATGTTATCATACTGCCTTCTTCTTCAACACGTACACCATCTTCAGACTTCCAAATACAAGGAGTCAAAAGAACAGTTGATCATGTAGTCATTCCTATATATACATCTGAACCGGATATAGAAGAATTTCAAATACTTACATTACAAATAGAAGATGATATAGAAGAAGAAATACATACTAATAATGCATATGATACATATATAGCAACATATTTAGCTGCTAAATTAGAACGAAAAAAGAGAAAAATAGATTTTGATTATCTCAAAAAAGATTATCTTTCTCCAGAAAATCAAGGTATTAGGGAATGGTATCTTCAAACCTTCCAATCTAGGTTAATAGAATTATTTCATCAAAAATATAATAAATTTTTTAAAAAAGAAATAGAAACAAAAGGATTTTTTATATGGCTACAAGAGATATGTACTCAATATAAAATAAACATTCCTCCATTTAATACTCTTCAAACCATAGAAGAAAAAACATATATTAGTACGGATGGAACCACTACTGCTAGTACACACCCTCCTGAAAAAAGTATAATACTCAAAGGTGCCATAACCCCATTAAGCAAAGGAGAACCACCACAATCTCTACATGATATTATTGCAACACCATATAAAGTCATACCTAAAGAAATAGGTAAAAAACAAGAGCTAATACCACATATCGTGGAACAAAACAATTATACTAATTTATATATGCAATCTTTAGGAAAACAAGCAGAACGTATAAAACGATTAGTTACCCATCAATCTAAAGGAATAACTCCTTATCTTCCTAAAGCAGTTCTGTTTAAATCACCTCCTGAACTTAATAAAAATAAATTCCATATCGGCGAAAATAATAAAACCTTAATAGATCAGTTAATAGCTAAATTAGCCCAATTAGATATTAAAGGAATTCCCTCTCCTAAACTCAGTATTCTTATACCCAATATACCTGTTCCTTTACCAGAATCTTCAGATAAGGGAAAATAAAAAATACCAGAGCATGAAACAATGATGCTCCAAGAAGTAGAACCAGTTATAGAAGATACCATACAAAACCAAGAGTCTGCTTTTATGGATACTACACCTATTGATATAAACAGAATAGCCTATGGTAAAACATGGAGACCAATCACAGCTTTACCATATTATAAGAGACCTACACCTGTTGATGTACAGCTTGAAGAAGATGTCATACAACAAGCTGTTTCATATTCAAGAAAATCAATAGTTAATTGGACAATAGATGGTTTATCTGAATTAAAAATATTACATGTCATGAGACATATGACAATGTTTGCTTCGGCAAACAAAATGGCAGGCAATTCAGACCAAGAAGTTGCTAAAGCAATAGTCAATGGATTTACTGGCTGGTTAAGAGGCTGGTGGGATTTCTATATGGATGATGAAACGAAAAATAGAATCTTTACCAATACAAGACAATGGACCGCCAGAAATGAACTAAATCAAGAAATAATTTATACTGAAAGTGATGCAGCAAACACCTTAATATATACCATTACACTATATTTTGTAGGAAGTACAGCCTTATTGGCAGCAAGATCAGAAGATCTGCTATCTAATCTTCGTTGTCCTACATTATCCCATTATAAATGGTACAAGGATGTCTTTTTCTCAAATACAGACTTAGAAAGAAACATAATGGAATTATAGTATACTCAGCATATACACTTGGAGAACTCTCAGCAGAAATATGTGCTGAAGGATTAGCTTTATGTACTGATCTTAAAATCAAAAGACAGTTAGATAAACAGCAAATTACTAAGCGTAAAGAACTTGGTGATTTCTGTGAACAATTTGGATATCATTTAGATAGAAAAATAAATCTGAAAAGTTATATAAGAAAAAGAAAAAATATAAAAAAGACAAATATAAATCCAAATCTAATAAAGTACATAAACAATATAAGAAAGCTAAACAAAAATTTATAAACAAATTCTCTCCAAATACAAAACATAAAAAGAAACTTCCAGTACGTTATAAATGTGGAAAAGTTGGTCATTACAAACACCAATGCAAATTAAAAAAGAAAATATAATCATTACACTTAGATGAAACAATCAAATCAAAATTATATAATATAATCAATTATGATTCTATTTCTTCAGACTCTACTGGATCACATATAGAACATATTCAAGATGATGACTTTTTATGGATAGAATCATCTGATTCTTCAGATTCTTCTACAGATACAGAATCATCTCATCCAATGAACGAATCTAATTGTACCTGCCCTATACCTACGCATAATCTTCATATGCTTACCCAAGAAGATAATCTAATATTAGATCTTATTGAAAAAATTAAGGATCCAGAAGAAAAAAGATCTGTAATTACCAAATTTATTACTCTAACTAAAACAAAAGCAAAAATACCTCCGGTTAATAAAACACCTGATGAATACAATTTTGCCGCTATTATGAAAAGAGTGAGTGAACAACATAGTACTCAACAAAAAGAACCTTCTATTTCAGACTTGAAACATGAAATTAACGAAGTTAAAAAAGAGGTTCACCAATTAAAACCCTAGAATTACAAAATTTATCTCATCAAGAGTCTGATACAGTTGAACTAGAATTCAATCATCTTATTACAACATATAGTTCTGATCCACCAGAAGATATACCAGAAACCTCAGAAGCTAAACCACTTCTGATAACAATTCCTTCTGTGAATCTGATAGATAAAATTATGACTAAAAAATAGTTTGTTCAAGTCACTATAATAGTAGCAGAAGATTATCGTTTTCAAACATCAGCTTTAATAGATTCAGGTGTTGATCTTAATTGCATCAATGAAGGATTAGTACCATCAAAATACTTTGACAAAATAACTCAGATCCTAAATACTGCAGATGGCAGTAGACTCTTTATCAATTATAAATTATCTAATGCTTCTGTTTGTAATAATCACCAATGTATCAGTACACCATTTATTATGGTCAAAGGACTAAGCCAAGCAGTTATACTTGGAGTCGCATTTCTTACAATGCTATATCCCTTATCAATCGATCAAACAGGAATATCTTCGAATTATCAAAATATACCAATACATTTTGATTTTATTCATAAACAAAAATTAAAAGAAATCAATAATGTCAAAAGTCAATTACAAAATAAAAAAAAAATTCTTTGTACTTTAAAACAAGAAATCAAATATAAATATATAGAAGAACAAATACATAATCCTTTGATCCAACAAAAGATTCAATCAATTCAACAACAAATCGAAACCTCTATATGTAGCGAGCAACCCAATGCTTTTTGGGAAAGGAAAAAACATAGTATTAGTCTACCATATGAACAAGGATTTGATGAAAAACAAATACCCACGAAAGCTAGACCAATACAAATGAATACTACTTTATTAGATATGTGTAGAAAAGAAATTATTGATCTCCAAACAAAAAAGTTAATAAGACCAAGTGCATCACCATGGAGTTGTGCAGCTTTCTATGTCAATAAAAATGTTGAAAAAGAACGACGAGTTCCTCGATTA
Source organism: Amborella trichopoda (assembly GCF_000471905.2). The sequence goes on from NW_006497421.1 coordinate 829,095, forward strand.
GTCATTAATTGTAAACCCTTAAATAAAGTATTAAAATGGATTAGATATCTTATCCCCAATAAAAAGGATTTATTAGATAGAGTAGCCAATGCTTGTATCTTTTCCAGATTCGATATGAAATCAGGATATTGGCAAATACAAATTCAAGAATTACCTTTTGAACAATATGAATGGAATGTAATGCCATTTGGCTTAAAAAATGCTCCGTCAGAATTTCAGAAAATAATGAATGATGTCTTTAATGCTTATTATCAATTTATGATCGTCTATATTGATGATGTATTAATCTTTTCTAAATCTATAGATGAACATATTAAACATATTAATACTTTTATTCATGCAGTCCAGAATGCTGGATTAGTTGTATCGGCAAAAAAGATAACTTTATTCAAAACTAATATTAGGTTTCTAGGACACAATATTCATCATGGCACTATTATTCCTATAGATCGATCTATACAATTTGCTGATAAATTCCCTGATCAAATACTAGATAAAAAAAAACTTCAAAAGTTCCTAGGATGTTTAAATTATGTTAGTGACTTTTATCCTCATCTTGTTATAGATGCTAAACCTTTACATAATAGATTAAAAAAGAATCCTTCACCCTGGACGGATATTCATACTAAAGCAGTTCAACTAATCAAACAAAAAGTTAAAACCTTAGTTTGTCTTTCTCTTCGTCATCCTACTGCTTTCAAAATCATTGAATGTGACGCCTCCGAATTGGGATTGGGAGGTATTCTCAAGCAACGCATTGATAGTCATGAACAACTACTGTATACCTCTAAAGCCTGGAATCCAACCCAACAAAACTATTCTATGGTCAAAAAAGAATTACTTGCCATAGTCCATTGTGTTACAAAATTTCAAAGTGATATTCTCAATCAAAAATTCCTTATTCGAACTGATTGCAAAGCCGCTAAAGATATTCTGCAAAAAGATGTTCAAAATCTTGTTGCCAAACAAATATTTGCTCGCTGGCAGGTTATCCTGTCCGCTTTTGATTTTACGATTGAACACCTTCTCGGGTCTTCTAATTCTCTTCATGATTTTCTCACCCGTGAATTTTTGTAGGGGGGCAACACTGACTCTAACGACGAATCACCACTATCACTTGCACTACAGCTCTTTGCGGCTAATAGAAATAATACTACTCTATCCAATCCACTTAATCTCATGGGCTCTCGTAGCAATTCTTCTCACAATGAGAAACGCCCACTGACTATAATACCATTTGAAGGTGAGAACCCGCCTTTGGCAACCCTTTCACCTTCCATTTATCCTATTCACCAAATTACTTACCCAGAGGCTAATACATCCACTCCCGCCTATACGCCAGCACAATCAAAATCAAACCAGAGGCTGAATGTTCGTAGATCAGCATATATTGAAAAAGCATATCTTATGGACCCAATCAAACTTGCTCCATTATACTTGATAAACCATCTGAATCCAACCAATAGAGTCAAAACCAGAGAATACTATGAAGCAATTCTCATGGAAACAGGATCCATCTCTGTTGTCCATTATTATCAACAAAATACTAGAGTAATTGCATATTCCAAAATCCAGATCAAAAAATTACTTTCTTATGATGAGTGGGGTTGCAATCTTGCCCAAGGGAAAAAACTACACAATCCTGATTTTTCATATAAATACTACAAGTATGCCGAATATATCGAAGCATGGCATAAAATGTTTTATTACCAAAATCCAAAAAATACCCATAGTTGGTATATTCAGTTCCGTTTACCTATTTTCGAAAGATTCCCCAACTGGTTTAAAAATTGGTTTTTAGTCTAGGGATCAACTACTGCAATTTTACCTCCTGCTTTCCAAAAAGTGCAAGAACAATTTGTGAGATTCAATAATAGTGATAATAATATAGATAATCACTTATACTTTATTGCACTGTACCAACTCCCATGGATCATGAAATGGGAATACTCAATCTCTATCAATAATACAACCGACCATACCTATATTCCAAGACTGGGCAAAACCATCTCAGTTAAATGGTGTGATATCTTTAATATGGATCCCACAACCATAGTCCCCAAAAGAATACCTCCACAAAAACCCATATATAACCCAAGTCCAAGTGAACATAATACAGCCAATACTTCATTTGACTTCCCCACATATTTACGAAATATGCTCCAATTAAACCCAAATGCTTCCAAAGAAACCTTGGAACAACAAATGAATGAAATCTTTACAGAAGCAGGAAGAAAACTGGTTGCATCGGATGAAACCGTACAATCCTCACCAACACACAACAATAGATATTTCCCATTGGAAGAAACAGACCCAGAAGAAGAAGATCCCAATGAATTCAGTCAAAGACCATAAAGATGCTACACCGAATACTGTATCAAGATGTTGTACGTACCATATGTCATTCTCAAGTCACTGTATCAAGATACCCTCCGTACCAAACACTGTGGCCACCGACACATACGACAAAGCAGACACTGTGGCTGCCGACACATACGACAAAGCAGACACTGTGGCTGCCGACACATACGACAAACTCGACACTATGCTGCCGACATAAGACGACAAAAATATTACTGTTTAAGATGCTTCTGTAAGCATCTTTCTTTTTCGTTTTTGTTTTACGTCTCTTCTTCCCTCTTTTGGAGATGCTTCTTTAAGCATCTTTCTTTTTCTTTTTTACTTTACGTCTCTTCTTCCCTCTTTTGGTCAAATCAACTCACTTTCCTCCTCTTCCTTCTTCGCTAAGCTACCTCAGCCTTCTCCTATATAAGGAAGCATCCTTCCTCATATTCAACAGGTCTCTCGGAGTTCTCTTCCCTCTCTGCTCTCTCCTACTGACAATCCTCTTTGCTTTCTTCATCTCTCTGCTCTCTTCATCTCCCTACTCTCTTGATCTCAAGACCACGACTACCATATTACTCCACTCCACAGCAGCTGTCCTGACCTCACAGCTTGAACCTATTCCATGCTATCCAGGTTTTTTCCTATATTTTTATGCTCCAAAACCAGGTTCTCTCTTATCCTCTTATTTTATATTTCTCTGTATAAATGTGTGACTAAAACTTCCATAAACTCCCGTCATACTGTCCTCACAATTAGAAGTTATTCTCCAGTTATTGTGTCTGTAAGCTGTAAGTATTTGTTCATGTTTTTGTTTTATACAAATGATTTGTAATCTTTCTATATAAATATGGTATGAAATCTAATGCAGTTTAAACTTGTATTCAGCATTAAAATAGGTAATCACACACACACTTCGTGGTTTGTTATCGATATTTCTGTTATTCCTTTCATCATAATAATCTTATTTTGCCTCAATTATATTCGAATATTACAAGAATTAGTTAAATATAATAGTATGCTCTTTGCTTATCTCTTATAAAATACATGGCTTAAAAATCACTGTAGATCTTGGCGCGTTTTGGGATATAGAGGAATTTCAAATACTTACATTACAAATAGAAGATGATATAGAAGAAGAAATACATACTAATAATGCATATGATACATATATAGCAACCTATTTAGCTGCTAAATTAGAACGAAAAAAGAGAAAAAGAGATTTTGATTATCTCGAAAAAGATTTTCTTTCTGCAGAAAATCAAGGTATTAGGGAATGGTATCTTCAAACCTTTCAACCTAGGTTAATAGAATTATTTCATCAAAAATATAATAAAGTTTTGAAAAAAGAAAGAGAAACAAAAGGATTTTTTATATGGCTACAAGAGATATGTATTCAATATAATATATATATATATATATATATATATATATATATATAGAAGATGTTACAGTATGTCAATTCGTGTACCGCTACAGTAAACGCCGAACGGCTCAGATCGAATCTGGGTCGAGCTCAAAAAAAAATAGATGAATCTACGAATATGGCATTTCGAGGGTTTTAGGAAATCCAATTGATTAAACCTAAGCAAATATTTTCTACTATAGATATATTATTTATTAGTTTTTTGTTTCTTTTCCCAAAATTATATTTTCCACCCACATCGTTCTATAGATCAATAAGAGATTATGAATATAGATAAGGGAAGTATAGAGTGTGACTATTTACCTTTGGTACAAGATGGTCACATTGATCATGACCATTGGATATACAATTGGGTGGCTGCAATTATTCTATTGACCAAACTCAAACTTCAAAAAAACAAATCTCGAACTTTGTGATATATCCATGTTATCAAATTTCATATCGGATGATTGTAAGTAATTATGATCACCTTGTATCAAAAGTAAATGGCTCATTATATACAATCCTTATAGATAAATAAAGACAAAAGGCAGAAAGGCCTAAGAGAGATAGAGAGAGTGATTGTTTCACGTATCCATGAACCTTTTCCTCTTCCCCATCTCATTGTACTTTCCCTATTTTCCCTTCTCATCACCCTTAATGTAGTATTTTATTATTTATTATTATGTCTTCATTTATTTTGTTGTTTATAATTTTGCTCTATATTTCTTTAGAGGTGTATTTGTTTATTCATCTGTTTTCATAAATTGTTTTATTTATTTTAATATTGTACAGGAATTCGTACTTAATTCCTTGTGCTTACCAATGCTCATATACATCTTTAATGGTATATTATTTTATTTATTTATTTTTTTATTATTATTATGGGATTATCTATAAAGAGATCATTTATCTTTTGCATATGGAGCTCACGATCATTCTCACTCACTAGATGTCAAATTAGATGGCTTGAGGTCAGTCACGAAGTCCGAGATTTAACAAAAAAAAAACTTTATGTCTATTCAAATATACTCTTACAACCATTCATTGTGAAATTTAATGACTCATTAGATGTCAAATTTGATAGCTTGGGGTGAGTCATGAAGTCCGATATTTTTTTTAGAACTTTGTGTTTATTCAAAGACACTCTTACGACTATTCATTTTGAAATTTAACGGGCAAAAATGATTGTGACTTCCATGTGCAAAAGATAAATAGTCTATTTCTAGACAATCCCTATTATTATATATTTATTATATTTGATTTTTATAGCTATCTCAATCTAATTTATTAGTTTTTTATTTTTTTGGGTATTAGTTTTATTTTTATCTTTGCACGTTCTACTATAATTTTTTATCGTGTAGTTTGATAAAATACTCTCAAGTTTTTTTATTGAATATTTTTTATTATCTAATTATTTTATTTTTCTTTTTTTTTAAAAGAAATATATCAAACATCACATAAGAGATCAACCATTTAATATTGTACCGATACATTTTTATTAATTTGAAAATACATCAAAATAAAAATAAAAATAATAATGAGATGAAATATTTAGTAAATGGTAAAATGTTAAAAAGTAAGGTGTATTTCCATAAAAAAAATAAATTAAATATCAAGGTTAGCATATGTTTTATTAGTTCTCATTATTTTTTATCGTACAACACATGTAAATCTACTAATCTTTATTACAGCAAGTTCTTCATTACTACTATCCGTCAAATATCAAATTAGATGGTTTAAGATGTATCATTTAGTTTAAAATCTTTTGTTTTTTTTAACCGTGAGTCTAAACCAAGGATACACTAACAGGAACTTAATTTGAAATGTGACGTGTAATGAAATGTGACGGAAAAGGGCTCTAAAAGTCAATAGTCTCTTTATATAATTTAAACGTTTAGTTCATGTTATTCGTCTCTTGAGTGGACCTTAGCCCCTTTGATGGAAAAGGGCTAACAAAATATCTTTCCATTCAGTTATAAGGATTCCAATGAATGAGCTATAAAGTTTTATTTTCCTTTTTACCTAAAAAATTGTTATATTCACAGACTCTAGTTCATAAAAGGATTACAGTGTTTAAACAAAGTTTCCCTGCATTTTAGAATTGGAAAAGGTTCAAAATTTGTTAGAACAAGGAATAACACTCACAAACTTAATCCATGACGATTATGTTAGTAAACAAAGTAGTCCATGTCCCAAAAGGAAAATGGTTTGATAGGGCTGCATGCCTATCAAAATAAGTAAGGCCTCACTCTATAACTCATCGAACATTACAATTCAAACATTAGAAAACCTTTGCATTGATCATTTTGGCTTGATTATTATGGTTCTAATAAAAACAAAATATTTCATTCTCTAAATATATGTTTATGGTAATAAAGTATTTAGACCGTCTATTTCGCCCTAAAAACAAGTGTTCATAGATCCACAAGATCTGTACTTTTTTTTAGTTTCAATTTTTATTGTCGGTGTTGAAAATTGATTTTAGAGCCATCATGAAATTTTCTTTACCGAAAGTGCTTTGTGGCCTAGAATTTGAGATGAGGCTTTATCTTATAGACCCGGTTTCTATGCAGCCAAGCCTGCATATGTAGAAATATGGGTCTCTTTATAAATCCATTTTTTATATGGATTTTAAGGCTTGATTTTTAAAGACATGTAATCTCTAACATAGAGATCATGAATATAAAAAATAACTAAAATGTTTAAAATTTAAAATAATAATTTTAAAAAAAAAATATTTGGACCGTTAGTTTCTATTGTTTTTAGATGGAACACCCACTTGCATTCATCTTTAAGATGAATGCTTTACACATCCAAGACCCCATATGTAGAAACATGGTCCAACTCTCATAAAACAATTATTCTTATTTTATTCTCATAAAATCTAGGCTTTATAGAAATCTCGTATTTTCCTAGATTAGAAAAGATACAATATTTGTTGCCCCTTTCTTAATCATTCCCGTTTTTATAAAGCAGACGTGTAATGATGACCTGACTAATCTCTTTAAAAACAAATAATTATGATGAAATCACGAAGAAATCGTCATACAAACCTCATTGATTATTTTGTTTACAGAATAACCACGAGCATGCACCTGGTTATATTACAATGTTATGCATGTAATATTTTTTAATAATAGTTTTTAAGAAAAATAAATTAAAAAATTTTAAATTTAAAATATAAAATAAAATAAAAATTCAACTAAATTTTACAATAAAATAAAAGTAATAGTTTATCATACATGTAGGGAGAAAGTGACAGATATATGAAATACTTTTCATAGTGAAAAAGAGATGAAATACTTGTCATAAAAAAAAATGATTGAAATTCTATTTGATTGAATCGACATAAATTTAGCGAAATGAATAAATTTAAATTTTAATATATCAAATTAAATAATATAGAAAGTATTTTATTGTGATTATTAATTCAATTATAGTTTAATTGAGAGAAGGCTAAAATGATGATTAATTCAATTATAGTAATATTTATTACTTGTAAAAATAAATTCAAATTATATAATTATTCACATAAAATAGATTAATATTATTTAGTTAAAATTTGAATAGTATATAACATAATTGTTGTATCTATGACTAATCAAACTATATTTAATTTCATTATACTAAATGAATTATTGTATTTTTTCAATTATCAAAGTATAATTATTATTATTATTCATATGTACATACTGATCACATTTGTAATGCTGCCCAAAAGTATATCCGAAAATAAAAAATTTAATATGGAATAAATTTTTATATATTTTTATTATAATATATAGTTATACTTGTAATAATGCAATCTATAATTATAATTATTTGTGTAATAAATATGATATTTAGTAAAATATTACAATCATACTACTTGCTATTTTTAATTAATAATGATAGTTATTTTTTTGTATGAATATTATAATAGTTTTAATTA
>NW_006497421.1:867700-898409 GCF_000471905.2 Amborella trichopoda
AAAGAAAGAAAGAAGAAACGAAGAAACGAAACGAAAGTAAAGAAGAAGAAGTAACGTAACGTACGTACGTACTACTACTACTACTTACTTACTTAGTTAGTAGTAGAGAGAGAGAGAGAGAGAGAGAGAGAGAGAGTGCATTTGTCTTTCCTGATATATCTGCCTCATGGAACTAGAAATTAACTTTCTGCGACATTTCATCCTACTTAAATATATGAGGCTTTCATGTCTTCTTCATTTTGATTAGTTGTCCTCTCATTTATGATGTCAGGAGGTTAAGTGGGGGACCATAAACATGGCTGATGGAGAGAGGAGGCTCTTAGCCAATGCCCTTCTTGATTTCTCAAACGAAAGGTTTGTTCTATTATCAGAGAGTTGCATTCCGATGTACAACTTTCCCACAGTTTACAACTATCTGATCACATCAAAGGAGAGTTTTGTGGACTCATATGATGACCCATCTCGTTATGGCCGTGGGCGATACAGCCGAAATATGGCCCCTGACATTAAGCTCCATCAATGGCGTAAAGGCTCGCAGTGGTTTGAGGCCCACAGGGATGTAGCTGTGAATATTGTTTCAGACTCGAAATACTATACTATCTTCAAGAAATATTGCAAGCCTTCTTGCTACCCAGATGAACACTACATCCCTACTTACTTGAATATGTTTTATGGGTCTCTCAATTCCAATAGGAGTGTCACTTGGGTGGACTGGTCAAGAGGTGGGCCCCATCCTGCCACCTTTGGTGGCCCTGATATCACTGAAGATTTTATTTTTGCAATTAGGAATAATGGAACGACTTGCTTTCATAACTCAGAGCCGACATCTCTATGCTACCTCTTTGCGAGGAAGTTTGCTCCCAGTGCATTGGGGCCTCTGTTGAACCTCTCTTCAACAGTGATGGAGTTTTGATACAATTTTTTTGAAGTCTTTTTTTGATGGCTCTCTACCTCCTGCTTGAACTGGATGTCTGCCTACACTTCACTATGAACAAAGAGACTACATTGTAAATTTCGACCTGGGTATGTGTTCATTTCTCTTCCATTCTCCTAGCGATCTCTGCTTGCTGAATTGTTTGTCCATCTTCAAGCAGAAGTTTTTCCAATATAATTTCAGTTCTCTTGATTTTCTTTCTAACAATTTGTGTGCTGGATTGCTACACTGGATAATAAGGATCTGTAATTTTGTCAGTATTTTAAAAAGCTTGTTTTTTAAATATGCATTCAAGAAATATCCATTTTTCTGAAAAATAGAAAAATCATATTTTTCGTAATATGGAGGAGATATATTATTTGGTTAGTTTGCAAAATAGAAGCAGTCTCATTACATTTGAAAAAGTAAGGGCATTTGGAGCTCTTTTGAAGACACAAATCTGTATTGGTTTTTGTAGTAGGGCTAATTATTGAAGATTTGGGTGTTTGTTCACTAGAAATTAAGAGTACATCAATTTCTTTTGGAATGGTAATGAACACCATGCTGGTTAATTTGAAGGGATTGTATACTACGAGACCATTTTTCTTTGGTACAAGGAGGTCACAATTACTCGTAGCCATTAGATGTCAAATTGGATGGCTTGGAATGTGTCATGAAGTTTGAGGCATTTTTTTGTTTGTTTGGAATTTTGAGTCTAGTCAATGACATTCTTACAACCACCCAATTTGAAGTCTTAAGGACAAGAGTGATTGTGACCTCTTTATGCTAAAAATAAATGGTCTCTTTGTATACTTTTTTTAATTTTAAATATGCAAAAATAATCCATAAATATAGCTGGGAGAATGGGGTCCCTTGGGGTGTATTTTTCTTTTGAATTTGGTTAATTTAGAACTTCAGACTAAGCTGACCGTTTTTTGAAAGGTTAAGATACATTTTGCAAAATCATGAGGAACCAAGTATATCTTTTGAAATCAATGGGATGACAACACTCGCTATTTTCTAAGTAACGGTATATTGAAATGGGTGAATTCCATTTGACTTTCTTGGTGTGCTAAAATCTTGAAATTTTAGGATTATGGCTAGAACATTACAAAATTAGACATATTTGTACCATATAAACAAAAATGTAGCAAAATAAAGATGTACATCTCTTCTTATTTAGAAAATATTTAATAAAAAAATAACAGTTAGTTTTCAAGTGCTTTCTAGCATTTTTATTAACGTAATGACTTTGTTTAGAAACAAACATCAATAGATGCTTCACTTCATTTATTAATAAATGGTATCTCAGTGCATTATAGCTTAAACATAAAAAGGAAGTTTATCAACCATCCCCAAGAGATGGCTATTTAACATTCACCTAGGGTTGCATACTGACAGACCATAGAAGTTTTGGATGGTCAGATCTGGGCGTTTAGGCATTCAAAATCCCTTTTTTTTTTTTAATATACCCATCTTGTTATTCTAAAGTATGTCCCAAAATTGCGTATCATGAACATCCTGCCACTGCAAGAGGGGATTTTCGTATTCAAACATACTACTATCTCATGAGGTGTTTCCTAAAAGCCACTTTAGTTTTAATAAAGGTTCAAGATTTGAAATTGCCTGTCTATCAATTTTTGGGCCCTAATGATATGTAGATGAGGTGTTTGAAAGTAGTGAATCTCTTGGGGGTGTTTGATAAATTCCCCAAATAAAATAAAAAGTCGTTTTTAGAGATAATTGTTATTTACTTATGTAGGTTTAGATATGATGGTATTTAAACTGTTTGTTGTTACATTAAGACTGAAATATTTGATTGATGCTACCATCCATTTGGTTCAATTGTTAAAGGATTAGTTAATTTTCTTAATGGAATCTAGACTATTATAGTCAAATTTATTTGTTGCTGGCCTTTCTTTCACATGGAAAGGGAGTATATGCTTTTATCCATAGATATTGTATGAAATGTGTTTACATGTCCGTCTTCTAGACTACAGTTATCTAATTCCTGTGTTGCATATGTGTCTTAAATAGGATATTTGGACCTAATTGGAGAAATCCATAGGTTAACAATAAAAAAGAAAAAGAAAATAAAAAAATTGAGAACTTCATAGCTTTTCTTAATTCATAGTGACAATTTAGAGCTTACTACGCCATTATGTGGTTAGACTGTTCTCCATTGGTTTATGATTCTTGGAGTTTATGGGATGTGAACTTATTGATACCCTTTTGTACAATGCTATAACCTGTCTTTCACATAACAAGGTCATTTCCTCATCCTTAGACTGGGAAGCTCTTCATCTGAAAGTATTCTATTACCTAGACCAATTTCAAAACACTCATTTAAAAAGAAAAAATATTCCAACCACTCGGTTGCAAATTGGGAGCGGACATTCCACCTCTGTTTTGAGAACGTGTGATTGGAGAACTCTTCTTGTGACATATGATTGAAGGGATATGTAGTGCTGGTCGCAGAGTGGGAATGGAAGGAAAATTAGTAGAGTGGAAATGGACATCCTGTGATGTGTTAACAAAGTTGGAAAAGGAATCTACAAGGTCAACAGATACAAGAAAAAGACAGGAGAATGAGATTGGCAGATTGCCAGGATCTGGTATGGGGAGAAGAATTTGGTGTCAAAAGAGTGAGATTTTCTTTCTTTTAGAAAATGTTATGTAGTGTGAGACATTTTGGGGATGGGACTGCAACACCATTCTTTTCTTTTATTTGGTGATGCCATAATGAATAACCACAACTGTGGACTTCATGTGGATTTAGTGGAACACAAGGGGACCAAAATGTCATTCTATGCCTTTTGGATTCTTTTGGGAATTTTATAGGTTTAAAGGCTTGAAGTGATGAGTTTTGGACTATTATGATGTAAACTATGAGGGTATTCCGGGGCGGTGGTGGTAGAGTGGCTCAAGCATCAGTTTTGGGAGGATGTGGAAAAGGCCCTGAGGTTGACAATTGTTCATTGCAAGTGTTCATTAGGATTGTTAGGACATAGTGAAGGCAATTCTATTGAAGGTCTTCAATGTTTATCATCTGGGGAACTGAGTTTTGAGGGTTGGCTGCATTTGCTTGGTTGGCAGCTTGTACAAGATTTGATGTTAAGGTTTTGTAATATTCTTAAGACAGCTTCTGGAAGTTATAATATCCTTCATGCGAGGTCTTTTTAGGTTTCCAGAGTAGGCAGCCATGAGTGTCTTGTTTTTGTGGCATAGGGAAGCCAAGTCTAATGATCATTCATAGGCTCAACATGGAGAAAGCCAATAACGACTTCGATCTTGTTTGGATTATTTAGTGGGATGTATGGGGTTTGGAAAAATGTGCCAAGTGTTCCGTCCTTTTTAGTCTAATCTCAAAGGCTTCAGGCATTTAGCAAACTCATCTTTAGGGCAGAGAGTTTAGGGGTGCTCAAACAGTGAAACCTTACAAGCTGATGGTCACTAACCCCATTGTAGATGATATGGCTTTTTGTCATGCCTTTACAGCATAGATGAAGAAATAAGATTGGTCCTTAGTGGAATGAGGCAGTATCTTGTTTGCAATCAATTTGCAATCAACTTGTACTGTCTTGTTGGGCAATGCATTCAGAGAGTTGGCTGTGTGGTTGGGATGCCAGGTGGAATTTTATCCTAATGTGGCTACGCAAGCCTAGGAAAATCTTTGGGACCTGAGGGTGGAAAGATGGGAGATAAAGTTTGCTTCTTGTATTTGTTTTTGGTGAGAGGGCCACTGTTATCAGGGTCGCTTTTCTTAACATCCCAATTTACTACATGTTTTTGTTTCAAACCTCTAGATGATTGGAAGACAAGCTGATGAGAAGGGGATGATAGCAAATGGTGCACATATGACTTGGTGAAGAGGGTCTACAACGGAAACTAAAAAATCACCGGGCCTGTCTTTGAACTTGCCCTAGCCAGCCTGGATTGGATGCCGGGTAATTCCGGGCTGAAAAGCCCATTGAATAGTCTGAGTCTACCCTTTTCCAATATATTTTCTTGACTTTTTTTGTAAAAACTCCTCTGGTCTGAATTGGAATCCTCCAAGTCAGACTGGTTGACTGGGGTCAGTAACTTTTAGCGAATCCTACGTTTTCCTTTTAAATTATTGGTCTTCAGAGCCAAGTCCTAGGGGTGGTAGGAGAGTGAGGTACTTATGTGATGTTTGGTGTAGAATGGTGGACCTCGTGGTTATCTTCTAGGACTGGTTGGTTTGGTTTCTCGCTAAGGCTGCTCTCCTTCATGGAGGGGGGTTGACTGCTCCCTTTCCTATACTGGGATGTCTCATTTAGGAGTCCATGTCTCTTTTAGGGAGTCCATTTAGTTGATTGCATTCTTGAAGTGGAGGCTGATGGGAGGTTTTTAGAAGTTTGAAGTACTAGTTCAGCAGTTCTTTTTTGGTCAAGTTGTTTTATGCTGCCTCTCATTGTGGGACAATTGGGAGTTGCCATTCATTTGGAATCAATTTTAACATTGTGGACTTGAGTTTTCAGATGTTTTCATCATCATCGGCGGCCTATCCCAACTATTTGGGATCGGCTATATTCTCGATTAGACAATAAGTCACCATATCTCTTCTTGTTACTTCCCTCCATGTCCTTTTGGGCCTTCCCCATGCCCTTTTAAAGCATTCCACTTGAACCTATTCATTTTGATTTCTATCATTTCTTGTATTACCACTCATCCATCTCAACATCCTCATCTCAGCTATGCTCATTGTATGGATATGTTGTTTCTTGTCCAACCAAATGTTTGCATCATGTGCAGAAAAACAAATGCAAAAAAAAGAAGAAGAGGGAGGATCATGCAGATTTTTCTTTAGTTTTGTTATTTCTTCTTAGTAATTGATAGGGTCAGTTGCAGCTCTCTGAAATTGCATGTAGGCTAAGCTTCAAAAGACCGGGTAAACTTATAGAAATTAGCACCTATCGATCTCTGATAGTATAAAAATGTTTGATAGAGTTGGTTAGAGATGTTGACCTTTAGGAGCCATAGCCCACCCCCTTTCTTCTTGGTGCATTTGTATTTATTTCTCTAAACCTAAGCATAAACTTTGTTTACACAAGGTATAATTGTTTGAAGTTTGTACAGAATTGCTCCTGATGGCCGATAAATATTTATCCTAAGAAGAAAAATGGAAAGTAAAATGCTTAAATTCCCATGTTATAAATGTAAGTAGGGATATTACCTTTATAAATGTTAGCTAGGCACAGAGACTTGATTACAGGATTAGTTTCTTTGATTTAGTAGGCTGCAAAATTATTTCACCCATGTAATTTAAGTTTCTAAAAAAATCATGACTCTCTCTCTTGCTGACATTGGTTTATTGAAGTTCACAGGAAATTTTGTAATTCACAATGTAGTAAGAGTACATGTTCATTTACCAGCCTCATGATATTCATATAGAGTTATATCTTAATGCAGAAATAATTGTATTGTAAGGTTAACCCTTTCAGCCAGAGTATACTGTGTGGACGAGAGTACGAACTTTTGTTGTTGATTACGACGTTATGCAAGCTCAATCTCTGCACATTTCGTGAGTATGAAAATGGTGCGATGAGAGGGCAAATTTAATTTTTTGGGTAAAATTTTTATGTCAGAATAATCTTTGGGGCCTTTGCTTGGCAAATAAACTGCTTTTGTATCTGCAAATAAGCTGTGGCTTCGGGTTCTTCTCAAATCTTAACCATTTATGAGGGTTGTTGTACCCTTAATACATGACTGGGCATCGGGAATGTTCAAATTTTATTTTTCTCTAGATTCTTTCCTGTGTGCATTATTCTGTTCTATTATTGTTCTTCCTATCTCTTTTATTTTTTCGGTTTGGAATGTGGGAAATTGTTTCGTTTTTTAAGTTTGATTTTTTAAAGCTTAAACATGTATTCCATTTGCGTTTGTTGCATGATGCCATCTCATTTCTTCCATTTTATGCTGTGTTCATGCGCGCCTTTGCATGTACGTGTGTGTTCATCTTTATCATGCTTGAGATTTAGACAAGGAATGATCAATCCTTGTATTTGAATGGAAAGCACTTCAAGATACATGTGCCACAGCGACAGTATGATACTCGTCGTATCCACCATCCATGCCCAACAGTGAATGATTGAGACCAGTTATCCTTATGCCGAGTGTGTGGTAGTGTCTACTTGAGCAGAACGGGCATTTGGAAAGACAATGTAACATTAACAGGGACTCAATTAATGAGTGGGCCATTGAAAGAACAATCTCATTACTGGATCATGTGGGAATTCTATCATTTAAAAAATGGAAAATTGATCAAAATACCCACTGGAGTTGAACTATTTATCATTGTGGTTTTTTTGCAAGTGTCTTTCGATGGGTATTTTAAAATTAAATCAAAAGATACGTATGTTGTTAAAATATTCATCTTAGGAAATTGCCAGGTCAACTTGGGAATGGCCCAAGTTGATCCAGGTGGTAAAATATTTTTTTTAATCTTCTTGTTAGGAACTTTTCTGTTCCAACATGGACTTGTTCAACTCAGATCGGGTGATTAAAGATTGGACCCAAGCGATTCCCTATTTGAGTTTACCTTTCTAACCATTTGTCAATGACTAGACACTATGATCATCAATGCAGTTGAATAATCTAGTGGCGAGTAGCCTGCTCGTTTGCCCGCCTCTGCGCCAACGTGCCTCTTTGCAAGAGGTCATGTGATCCATTTTTGGTTCTTAAAATTTTCTTTTAGAGAGTGGGCTGAGCCTTAATGGTATTATCATTGAGTTTTATAATGAAGTCTCGAACTCCATTCTCATCCAAAAATAAGGGTCCAGATATCTGACTCACTTTATTTTTTAAAAATCAAAAAACAAAAAAGTGTTTGAATGAAGCTTTTGCAGCTCGAAACTAACTTATCAAGTACGAATTATAAGAAATAAATAATCCGATTGTCTACCGTGCAATTTCATTGTTTTGGGAACATGGTCCTCAGATAAGTTTTGCATAATTCAATTTTTGTTAGCTTAAGAGTGATTAACTTAATTTCAATAATTAAATTTTGTTGTAGAATCATGAAAGATGCCCATTTATCTGACACCAATGTGATTCATTGTGCATATCCATTGTACATTATTATCATCATCCAAGATTTATCCCAACATCCATTATACAATGACCCACTGGAGAAAAAATGATTTTAGTATAGGGAAAGTAGTTTTGAAGCAACGTTGTGTATGTGTTTGTCAAGACAATGCAGGGGATGAGATAGGGCCATTGGTGGGTAAGGGGGAGGTGCCTCAACTTAACATCTTAGCTCCATTCCTACCATTAACTCTACATAGAAAAAGATAGAAAAAGAAAGTAGTGTCCTAGGCTAATGAGTACTTAAACTCTGACATTTGTTTGAAAAAGGAAAAAGGAAAAAGACAGTAGTGTCCTAGGCTAATGAGTACTTAAATTCTGATATTTGTTTGAAAAAGGAAAAAGGAAATGAGTACTTAAATTCTAATATTTGTCGTGTGTGCGATTTAGGACACGAGGTTTATTCAATGGAATTCCAAAATGCGTGTAGATACTTGACTTTCTATGATTTAAGATCTTTCTTTTTGAGGTGTTTGTTAGATTAAGTCACGTCTTCAAATTCTAGGATATAATATATCAAAGAAAAAGAAACGAAAAAAGTAAGGATTTTATTTTTTCTGAAGACCCATTTATCCGAAGTGTTCATTTGAGACTACCAAATTTTTTAAGACCCATTGTTCATTTGAGTTTACCAGTCAAATGCCTACATAAAAGAGTATTTGATGGACACCAAAACTCATTCATTCAAAAAAAAAAAAAAAGATCACCGCAACTAGGTGTTCTAGTTGACATGGGCAACTGGGTCCACAACAAACGCCTAGATTTGACGGTTGAGAGACTATTAATTACTATCAAACAGTCGATTTAGTCCTTGTTGTTTGTGATAACAGAGGGATAGGGAATCTCCAATATTGATGTTATGGCTAATCTCAGTAGTCTTTTTCTTCTCGGGTATGGTAAAAGTTTTGACCATGAAGTTTTTGGGTTGTACCTTCTAATGGAAGCTTGAAGCTTAACTTTGATGGTAGTTCCTTAGGTAACCCGGATATAGCTGGGATTGATGGTGTGTTGCTAGGATTGGTGGTGTGTTGAGAGACTATTTGGGTAACATTCTCTTTGCTATGCCGGTCTGATAGGGGTTAAAACTGCAAATTTTACTGAACTGAATGCTCTACTGAGTGGGGTGAAAATTATGATTGATAGGAATCTTGGTAGAAATTGTTGGATTGAAGGGGACTCTTTGAATGTCATTAGATGGTGCGAAAACGAGCAGAAAGTTCCTTGGGAGTTTCGTTCCCTATGGTTGCAGGTCATGGATTTGGTGGAACCTTTGACATTCTCCTTCTCCCATGCTTGAAGCTAATTCTTTGACTGATTCCTTAGCTAAAAGGGGTGCTTCCCTATCATCTCTTGTTATCTCCTCTAATGTAATTTCTTTTTCTTAATCATTCATAAAAGCTAAGAATATTTGTAATAATAATAAAAAAAGCACCAAAAGTTAAATTATTGTTTCCTAAATTCTCTATAATATATATGTTTATAGAGTGATTGGTAGACTCAAAAAAAAAAAAATTCCTCCAATTGGTCACCTGATACAGCCATGCCCCTTCGTAACTGGGCCCAAGAAGGGTCGCAGAACCCAAGAGGGAAAGAAAGGGCAATGACGTAATAAGGAGAAGTTATTTCAATTATGATTATTTTAATTATTCTTTTATTTAGGGAGTGCTCAGGGATAACTAGCAAGGTGACTTTAGAGTTTATGTTGTGTTTGTCTTGTATCGATTGGGTTAGTTTGAAGGATATATTTAGGATAAGAGTAAATTTAAAAGAGAGTTTATCTTTATCAACAATAACCAACTTGAGAGGTCTTTTTTGGTCAAACATGAGAGGGCCCGTCGATATGAGAGAGACAATAGGGATAGGTGTAGAGATAAGCATTTTATTAGTTATTTTATTTTAGTCTATTTAAAGGGACATCTCCTTTCTTGAAAGATATTGTTTTGGGAGTGGATTCCCTTGCAGACCTTTGCGAGAGGATATTTTTCTCTTAACCTTCATTATTTTTATTGTTAATTTTTTTGTTTTGTTCTCTCCCTGCATCAATTGGTAGCAGAGCTAGGTTCTGATGACTTTACAAGAGACACACCTCAATGAATTAAAGGTATTGACTGGATTAGTTCAAGCCCTAGCAGAGAGAGTAGACCAATTCATGCATGTAGCTGCAAAAGTCGATGAGCTTGCGCAAAAGTTCGCTCAGCTTCGGGATGGAAGGAATCCGAAGACCGGAGTTGGAACTCAAGGCAACAAAGATGAAAGAGGTATGCATCTTGTTCCTAACTAACCTCAGGTGGCCCCGACTAATAACGAATTCTTCGATTGTTAGAAAGAGAAAGAGAACTTGGAATAAAAATTGATATTCCAGAGTTCCATGGTCGATTGCATGCAGATGATTTTCTTGATTGGCTAAGTAAAGTAGAGAAAGTGTTTGAGTACAAAGATATTGCAGATCATAAAAAAGTAAAATTAGTAGCCATAAAATTTTCTGGCCATCCATTGGCTTGGTGGGATGATTTGCAACAGGATCGTCTTCGTCAAGGCAAGGAAAAGATTAATTCGTGGGAAAATATGAAGACGAAGATGCGTTGAAAATGTTTACCAGTAAATTATGCCCGAAGATGTCAAAACCTCAAGCAAGGTGAAAAGTCGGTAAGTGACTATACTGAAGAGTTCTATATTTTGTCATCTAGGGCAAACTTACAAGAGTATGAAGATAAAAAAATAAGTCATTACTTGAATGGGCTAAATCAAAGCATTCATAATGAATTGGCTTTCAAAGATATCTATAAGATGTCTGATGCCAATACTTTGACCCTTAAAGCAAATGAAGTAATCAATCTGGGCCTTGGGAGAAATAGTTCAGTGACAAGAAGCTTTACTTCAATACAGGGGCAACAAGCTTTAACCTTTAGAAGACTACCTATAGGACGTGGAAACCAAACTTATCATAATTTTCCAACTAGGCCAAACGCTAATATGGGGAGAGGTGGTGTTGGGAGAGGGTTGGGAGCGCCTAAAACACTTCGTGATAATACACAAATAGTGTGTTTCAAGTGCCAACAGCCTGGACATATGGCATTCAATTGCCCCTCATGTCAACCCTTTGTCATAGTTAATTTGGTTGAAAAAAATTATGAAGAAGAAGTTGATGAAGGATACACCTATGAAGGCTAAGGTGATATTGGGACGAGTCAGTCTTATGAAGGGACTGGGCCTTTCAAAGGTGAAGTTGAGGATTTGTATGGAGATGAAGAGGGTGAAGTATTAGTTGTCCAGCGACTATGTTATCAACCCCAATACCTAACGAGGATGAGAAGTGGCTGCGACATAATATTTTTCGAACAATTTGCACATCAAGAGGCAAGTTATGCAGAATACTAATTGATGGTGGGAGCAGTGAAAACATTGTGTGTAAAGAGATGGTGGCTAAACTTCAATTGAAGGAACATAAGCACCCACGCCCATACCACCTCCAGTGGTTCAAGAAAGGAGGTGAGGTACTTGTTCTTACTCGTTATTTAATCTCTTTTTCCATTGGTGCGAATTACAAAGATAAAGTGTGGTGTGATGTAGCACCTAGGATGCATGCCACATATTACTTGGTCGACCATGGCTTTATGATAATGATATGGTGCATAAAACTAGGCCAAACACTTATTCTTTTGTTATGGATGGTATTAATATAATACTCCACCCTATGAAGCAACTTCATACACCCAAATCACTAAAGAGGACGGTTAAAAGTTGTTTAATGTTCAGAAATTAAAAGGGGACAACAAGGATATGGATGTGATTTATGTATTGGTTGCAAAAGAAAATTCTGCACTGACTACAATTTTTAGGTCTCTTGAACCTCTACTTGATAAGTAGAAATATTTGATGCTTGAAGAATTACCTGATGGGCTTCCTCCAATAAGAAATATTCAGCATCATAGTGACTTGGTGCTCAGATCTAGCCTACCAAATTTGGCCCATTATCGAATGAGCCCCATGGAACATGAGGAGTTGTACAGACAAGTTGTTGTGTTGCTTAAGAAGCGATTGTTTCGAGAAAGTATGTCACCATGTGCAGTCCCTACATTACTGACTCCAAAAAAGATGGGTCATAGAGGATGTGCGTGGACAGTCGGGCAATCAACAAAATCACAATCAAGTACCGATTTCTCATACCTAGGCCCCATGATATGTTAGATATGCTTAATGGAGCCAAGGTTTTCTCAAAGATTGATTTAAGGAGTGGGTACCATCAAATTCGGATTCGACCTGAAGATGAATGGAAGATCGCATTCAAAACTCAAGATGGACTATATGAGTGGCTTGTGATGCCATTCGGCCTTTCTAATGCACCAAGTACATTCATGCACCTAATGACTGAGGTACTTCATCCTTTTATTGGTAAATTTGTAGTGGTTTATTTTGATGATATCTTGGTTTTTAGTGCTAACCCACGTGATCATCTTAACCACTTGGAACTAAGTTTTTGATGTGCTAAGTAATGAATCACTTATTGTGAATTTGAAAAAACACTCATTTATGACAAACAATGTTGTCTTTCTGGCGTATGTTGTTTTATTTGAGGGAATTAAGGTGGATCAAGAAAAAGTGAAAGCCATAACTAAGTGGCCGGTGCCAAAGTTACTCACTGAGGTGCGTTTTTTTCATGACTTAGCGACATTTTATCTTCAATTTATCAGAAATTTCAGCACTCTAATAGCACCGATAACTGATTGTATGAGGGCTGGAAAGTTTTCATAGAATCCTGCTGCTGAAAAAGAGCCTCACTCTAATTAAATAAAAGATAATGTAAGCATCAGTACTTGCCTTACCAGATTTTTTTAAGGTGTTTGAGATTGAAACTAATGCATCAAATGTTGGCATAGGGGCAGTTCTAAGTCAAGAGGGACGACCATTGGCCTTCTTTAGTGAGAAATTGAATGATGCACGTAAGAAGTATTCAATTTCTGACATCGAGTTTTATGCAGTGGTGTAAGCCTTACGCTATTGAAGGTACTACCTGATTCATAGAGAGTTTGTTTTATACTCAGATCATGAAGCACTCCGGTATTTGAGTTCCCAAAAAAAGTTGAATGCGCGACATGCTATGTGGATGGCCGTCCTTCAAGAATACACTTTCTTATTAAAGCACAAGACTGGAACCCAAAATATAGCAGCTGCTGTTTTAAGTAGAAGGGTAGTGTTGCTTAGAACTTTGTCTATAGAAGTGTTGGGGTTTAAAGTGATAAAAGATCAATATAAAGTTGATCTAATTTTCAGTAAGGTCCTTGAACGGTGTGTTGATGGACGAGACCCTATAGGTGAGTATCTCGTGCATGATGGTTGTTTATTTAAAGGTGTGCGGTTAATATACCTGATTGTTCCCTAAGGGAGAAGATAATCATGGAGCTTCATGGTGGGGACTTGGGTGGACACTTTGGGAATGATACAACTATGGCTATGGTTGGAGAAAATATTTTTGGCCACGTATGCGACGAGATGTTGATCGATTTGTGACCCGATGTCGAATTTGCCAAGTATCTAAAGGTCACACACAAAATATAGGTCTTTATACTCATCTTCCTATTCCAGATGCCCTATAGGTTGATATTTCTATAGATTTTATACTTGGACTTCCACGTACCACACGATGTATGGACTCTATTTTTATTGTTGTTGATCGATTTTTCAAAATGGCACATTTATTCTTTGTAGAAGAACTATGGGTGCTACACATATCGTGAATCTCTTTTTCAAAGATATTATAAGGCTACATGGTGTTCCTAAGTCTATTATATCTGATCGGGATACAAAATTTTTAAGTCATTTTTGGCGCACTTTATGGAAGCGCATGAGAACCAAACTTCAATTTCTAGTGCATATCATCCTCAAACATATGGGCAAACCGAAGTAGTGAATAGGAGCCTTGGTAACCTCTTGAGGAGTATTGTTGGCGATAACATATCTCAGTGGGACCTCGCTTTGCCTCAGGCTGAGTTTGCTTATAACAGTTCAATAAATCGATCAACAGGAAAATCACCATTTAAGATTGTTAATGGGCAGACACCTAATCATGTGTCGAACCTAATGCCATTACCCATGCCAGGCAAGATAAGTGATGATGCTAATGCTTTTGCTGAGCATATTCGAGATTTGCAAACCCAAATTAAGAAGAAAATTGAGTAAAGCAATGCAAAGTATCAAAAAGCCTCAAATGAGCATAAAAGAGAGAAGTTTTTCAAGGAGGTAACTTAGTAATGATACATTTGCGAAGGGAAAGGTTTCCGTTGGGAACCTATAATAAACTCAAGTCCAAAAAAGTGAGTCATTGTCGCATCTTGAAGCAATATGAGAACAATGCATATAAGGTAGAATTACCAAAGGCACTGGATATCTCTCTGATATTTAATGTTGCTGACTTATTTGAGTTTCATGGAGACCCTCTAGAAGTCGCAGAAGATGTAGTTAATATAATAGAGAAATTACCAAGGAAGAAAGATGATGAAATTGAGTTTTGAAGACTGAAAGCTTTCAAACTCGAAAGGGTTCCTACGGTCAATTTCTAATCAAATGGAAGGGAAGGTCATACTCTGATAGCACATGGATTTCTGAGCCAGAGTTCAAAAGAGTGGATCCGGACTTATATCGCATATATATTAAAGCCAACTCGACTCCATGATAGCACATGGATTTTTGAGCTAGAGTTCAAAAGAGTGGATCCAAACTTATATCGCATTTATACTAAAGCCAACTCGCCGTCGAGTTCCTTACAACTGAGGGGAATGATGCAGCTATGCCCCTTCACGACTGGGCCGAAGTAGGGTCGCAGAGCCCAAGAGGGAAAGACTGGACAATGACGTAATAAGGGGAAGTTATTAGGGTTATTTATTAGGATTATTTTAATTATTCTTTTGTTTAGGGAGTGCGTAAGGTTAATTGGTTATTTATTAGGATTATTTTAATTATTTTTTTGTTTAGGGAGGGAGTGCACAGGGATAATTGGTTGTTTATTAGGATTATTTTAATTATTTTTTTGTTTGGTTATTTATTAGGATTATTTTAATTAATCTTTTGTTGAAAGAGTGCGCAGGGATAATTGATTATTTATTAAGATTATTGTAATTATTCTTTTGTTTGGTTATTTATTAGGATTATTTTAATTATTCTTTTGTTTAGAGAGTGCGGATTATTTTAATTATTCTTTTGTTGAGGGATATGAGGATTATCTTGTATCGATTGGGTTAGTTTGAGTTTGAAGGATATTAGGATATGAGTGGGTTAGTTTGAGAGATAATATGATAAGAGTTTATATTGGGTTTATCTTGTATCTTGGGTTAGTTTGAGGGATATTAAGATTATCTTGCATCGATTTGGTTAGTTTGAGAGATATTAGGATAAGGATTAGGGATATTTTAGTTTGAGAGATATTAGGATAAGGATTAGGGATATTTTAGTTTGAGAGATATTAGGATAAGGGTTATCGATTGGGATTGGGTTAGTTTGAGGGATATTAGGATTACGGTTATCTTGGTTAGTTTGAGGGATATTAGGATAACGGTTATCTTGTATCGGATTACTTTGAGGGATATTAGGATAAGGGTACGGCGATTTATTGAGTTTATATTGTGTTTATCTTGTATCGATTGGGTTAGTTTGAAGGATATTAAAATTGTCTTGCATCGATTGGGTTAGTTTGAAGGTAAGAGCTACTTTACAGTTTATATTGTGTTTATCGGGTTATTTTTAGTTTGAGAGTAAGAGCGACTTTAGAGTTTATATTATGTTTATTGGGTTAGTTTGAAGGTAAGAGCGACTTTAGAGTTTATATTGAGCTTTAGAGTTTATATTGAGTTTATTTTGTGTTTATCACGTTAGTTTGAAGGTAAAAGTGACTTTAGATTTTATATAGTGTTTATTGTGTGAGTTATATTAAGTTTATATTGTGTTTATCAAGTTTGTTTGAGGTAAGAGCGACTTTAGAGTTTATATAGAGTTTAGAGTTTATATAATGTTTATTACGTATCGATTGGATTAGTTTGAGGGATATAATTAAGATAGGTTAATTTGAAAGATATAATTAAGATATGTTAGTTTGAGAGATATAATTAGAATAAAAGTAAATTTAGAAGAGAGTTCATCTTAATCGACCATAATCAACTTTGAGAGGGAAACATAAAACATGAGAGGGAAACATAAGAGGGAAAACATCAGAGGGAAAACATAAAAAATGAGAGGGAAACATAAGAGGGAAAACATTAGAGGGAAAACGTAACATGGCTATCTAAAAGCCGATGGATATGAAAGAGAAAAAATGAGGATATATGTAGAGAGAAGCTTTTTATTACTTTATCTTATTTTAATCCGTGGATATGAAAGAGATAAAATAGGGATTCTGGCACTTGAACCAGAGCTTTTAGCAAGGTTTATGAGGTGCACTTTACTTTGTTTAAGGTGCCGACTTTATACAAACCTCACGCCATGGTTACGCTCCTTCCAATTTCTACGAGTGTAAGAATCAATGCGGTACGTGTTCAATGACCGTAACAATTTTCTGAAAATTCAATACTGTGAACCAAAAAGGAAGACATCAGGGGTCCTACCTCACTCCATGCAGATATAACAGGTATTATAGTGCATTTTCCTCCAAATACAGTCATACGCAATGCACAGCAATTAAAAAACAAAACATTCATGACTCGGGATCCTGAGTTGGACAGGATGATGGTGAGCGAGGTGACTATTGGGCCACACACTTGTTTTTCCCATTTACAAAGGGATCCTAAGTTGGACAGGATGGTGAGCGAGACAATTGGGCTGAAAAACCCTGAAACCGCCTGATACACACTTGCTTTTTCCATTTACTAATTTTACTTATCAAAAATTATCCAGACTCACCCTCAGATGGGGGCCTCACCCACAGAAAACTTGCGAATCAGAGCAACACTAGGATCGCATGACAAATTTACAAGTCTCAAGAAAATATAGGGTTTCTCAACCCTCAAAATTTTTCAAGTAAAAGTGAAACTTAAAATAATGAGTTTAACCATTTTCGAGAGACGAGGAACATGCTGGTAACTAAACCATACCATTCAAAGGGCCAAGGGGAGTTTTATCACCCCCGGAAAAACAATCAAGGAAGACAATCCAGAGGAATCCATATTAAGAAGCAGAAAAATATGTACTTAAAGATACAATCTCCACACCATGTTCTCTATAAAACACCCATCTGTGTTGGCACCAAAGGAACTTTAGTAAATTAAAATCACCCATGTAATCTAAAAACAATAAATCAGAAACATCCTCCCTGATTTTCCTAATGCTTCCAGAAGAAAGACGTACGGAAAAAGAAAAGAGAAGATACGGAGAACTCAAGTGTCATCCACTTGCGAGTGAAACACAAAACTCGGGAAGGTAGTTGTGATGTCCCTGGTCGCAGGCACAAAAAAGGCACTTGGTGAGAAGTCTATGAACACATTTTGTTGAATGTTGCAGAGAGAGAGAGAGAGAGAGAATGTGCGTATGACTAGGGTAGAGATTTAGCTCTCCACAATATCATGGCATTTATAACACAGAGCTATCTCTATAAAATTTGAAATCATTGAATGGCTGACTCGGGCTAGTACATAAAGTAACTATGACTATATCATAAAGAAACCATGATTATATAACTATGTCAATGAAGGAACAGAAGGAAAATGAGAACTAAGGACCATATATTACTTGAGATATTGCAGGGTCATATTCTTAAGGAGGGAGGGATGTCGTAAAACAAGACTCCTCCACTCTTCCTTATCTATCTTCCCGTCATGTTTCGTGTCTGCCTCCTCAAATGTCTGGACGAAAGCCCAAAATGAAAAAATAAGAGCAAAGGAAATCAAAGAAATACATAAAAATATGTTACTATAGAGCAAACAGCAACTGATTCCAAGTGAATGATACAGAATATTGCATGTAGAAATAGAAATCACAAAACACAACATGCTACAAAGGCAAAATGAAATAATTAATTCCTTACAACCATCATATATGCTGAAAAATCCGTAAAGATGGGTTAAAGAGACTCAGTAATGAGCCCGAGGGCTGGGCGATCAGGGTGGCACAATGCGATGTGTTGGTTTTCATTCCTAGGTAGTATATTTAACTGTCAAGATGTGAAAAGAAAACGATCGATTAAAGATCCTAAGAAACATGTGCTGTGAGTACCTTATCAATTATGCTTTCTATTACATCATCTGAGAGATTCATGCCAGACTCGGCAAGTGTAGCCACTACCATTTGCTTCACCTACACATCAAAAAATTTCACAAATATGCATGAACATCTTTTGACTTGCATTTCTTAGGAATAGAACAGAGAACGCAAAAGTCAGCCACCATGAAGTCACATTCTTGACATCAGTATAAATACATTTATACGCATGTGTGCATGTTTGTGTACGTGTGCCTAGGATATGGACATTTATTCTATATCCATGTCCCGAATGTTAAAAGATGTCTCCACTTGCCATATGTTCCATGACTCAAGAGTTGGATTTTCATTTGTATTTCATATTAAAATCCAAGGAAAGAGGTGTTAATATGTGATGCAAAAAACAGTGAAAACAAACTCCTGAAAATGGCGAAGCCCTCTACACATTCACAGAAATTACCTCCCATTATCAGGATGCCTACAGGGACTTGGTGTTACTGCAGAATTCCAATTTACCCCTTTTTTGCCCACAAATTAGATTTCATTTTTTTCTTTTATACGTAAATTTCCAATGAATTCTTACATTTATTAAAGGGCATCCTGAACTGTTTAAATTAGACAGTGGCATTTAGATAGAGAATATTCCATCAAAATTGACTACTTAGAGATGCCTATCAACTGATTTGTAGCTTGGTAATCAAATAAGGATTACAAATAAAATATAAAGATCTCAAATACCAAAAAGAAAAAAAAAAGCGCACCAAATAAAAAAAAAAACATCACCAATAATGAAACCTGAGAAGCTTTCCATGATTTGCTATGAAGGCTGGAAGCCAGAGTTAATCCATGGTTGCAAGGACAACAAAACATACCTCTTGTCGCTCAATGAATCCCTGCTGTTTGAGATCATACAACTGAAAGGAAACTGCACACCAGGAACATTTAACCATAAGAGTATTTCTTCAATATCCAATAGCAACCAAAAAACAAAAAAAGGGTAAGTACATCCAATAGCAACCAAATTAGAAGAAGACATTCAGAAAACTAACACAACTGATCAAGTTATTCAACAGAATTCTAGTGATCTATTTGTCTAAGATGTATTGATGGGAAAGAAACAATAATAACACGATGAAGGAACACAAACAAAGAGGAAGTCCTAATAAGGTCCACAAGAATAAATCCATAAGAAAGGACATCTTTTAGTACCCCCTTTCAGTTCAGTAATGAATGAATCACTCAATGAAACTGTGTGACAGGATTCAACATTGACGTGTGTACATTAATGAGGGTTTTGATACATCCTCAGAGTGGCCCAACCACCTACAATACATAGTAGAGCCCTCTAAAGACATAGGGGGCAATTTCTCTATCTGTTAATTTAAGATCACATTTAGTCACCCCAAAGATGAATTCCAAATAAAGCTTGATTTTAGATGTCAAACATGCTTCTAATCAAAACTTACACTCAAAAGACTGACTCTGAACCTCCCTTCATGAGCGTTTTAAGAGGTTGAAGGAATTTTGAATTGATCACTAGTGAATAGAAGATGAAATTTTAAGTTAAAAAAAATAATATATATATATATATATATATGTCCCCCTTCTGTATATGGGGGCTGGAATACCTAATTATGTGGCCAATCTAGCCGGCAATCTTTCTCCACACGCACACAATCACGACAATGACATGCATGCACAGATGCACATTTGCACATGGACAGATACCCAGATATATGGCTACCCATTCCCACACATACATAAAAGATGCTTTTCTCAATTGCTAACTAAGAGTTGCAAATGTTGATTACCCCATCCCACTTATCTGGTAACATTCTTGCATGAAAGCCTTGGTACTTAAACCAGACGTACTTCCTAAAAATCCAGTAGCTTGCCGAAAATCTCAAGGACCAGGATAGTCCATCATTTGATTCAAGAGAAGATTAGAGACCTTGTGCATGTTAGATGCAAGACAGGGGAGCTGAACCCCCTTCAACATGTGCAAAATCATTGAGAAAAATTATATCTTGCCATCCTTTCTATATTTCGAACGTATCTGAAATTCTTTACAACGTTCTATTTTCTTTGGAATTTACTGTCAAAACCAGATGTTCTTTTATCAATTAGTGGAAAAAGGCATTCTTATGTTGCGCAATCGCAATTAGCAACCAACATAACGAAGATAAATCATTCAGATAGTCCCAAGAGAAGAAAAAAAAAAGATCATATTCCTCAGCTTCAAAGTGTACTGCATGTCACTCTATTGCAATTAAATATGCGATCTAAAGTGTGAGTTAAAAGGTCATCCAACAAGAAGTGCATGGCAGGTATTGCAAAAGCAACGAGAAGGACCGAAATAGTGCTATTCCTGAGAAATGCTCCAGTATCAATCTCATCCATCAAATATAACAGAATAATAATCCTTAAAAATTTGCAATAAAAAATATTAAAACACTTATTTGCTTACACTCAATTTTATCATCAATTGGCGCATTTGGATGAAAAACAGAAAGTGCCCGTGCAAACTCCTCAAAACCCAATATTCCGTTGTGCTTGGTGTCAAACAAGTCAAACACCTGAAACAAGAAACCTAAACTTATCTCTAGAATGTAGTCGGAACTATGTACACCATAAACGAAACAAGAACCAAAGAAGAGAGAAACCAGTGCACAAGGTACAAGCATACTGATGTTGCCAAAACCCACTAAAAATGTGGTGTGCTCACTCCCATGCAAAGCAGATTTTTTATATACATCCAAGAAGGAAAGCAAAAGGTTTCTGGAAGTTATTTAACTATTTTGAAGCCTCTAGCATCTAGACTGAACTATTTATGCACTAAGAATGATAAAAAAAATGTACTCATACGCTTCAAATGAAACACCCAGCAGGAAATATCTTCCCAGAGCTTAAAATATGTGACAATCGAAACACTAAATACCATAGATGGTGTCACATAATTGTGGTTAACATGGTAATGAGGGTCCTATCCATGTCCAATACCTTCTGAAGATATTAAAAATCACAAGAAAGTGGTATTTTTCCCGTGTCTACTCATAGTCAGGCATCATATTTTTTTATAATATGCACACAGTGGGTAAAAATGCTGGAGAATATGAACACATTTCCATTAACATATAATGGGTACAATATGCCATACACAAGGGTTTACCACCATCCATTCTCATGCAATTGGTGCTTATGCATCATATCTCTGGGTCAATGCTATCACTAGAATTACGGTTTGTCTTTACCACTGCCTTGAGAATGCTCAAAGCCCTCTACTTGATTTTCTTCTTTTCGCATGTTTAGATCAAACACCATGAGGAAAAGGAAAATTAAGGGTGGGCTCTGAGCCATGTGTATGGACTCATACATATATCAATATCAAAAACGGGCAAGGGGTTTTAGATTCCTCATGCCAAGGATTCAGTAGCAGCACCATGATTACATTATGAAGAGAACCAAACCTCACAATGTTTTGCTAATAATATATTTCATGGCTATTAACAAGAAAAATCAATTATATCCAAGTGGGTTGAATTAGAGATTTTCAAAGTTCATATGTGTCTACTCAAACAAAAAAGGAGATCAAGTCTCCTACAATAATGAAACCAAGGGTTAATACACACAAAGAAGAAAATAGAAGAATCCATGTGCATATGGGTGTCAATATGCGCCCAACACAAGTAAATAACCCAAACAGAAGAATCCATGTAGCATAGTGATGGGAGAAAAATTATTCTTATTTTCTTATTTTTATTCAATTTCAAGGATGTATATTGTAGTTTTAGTTTCTGGAATTATTTCTAGGGTTTTTTAGTTTTTTTGGGATTCTAGGGTTTTTATTTTTATTTATTACACACGAACACTATTCATGGTACTATTCACACTTACCGTTCATGAGTTACTGTTCGTGTTACTGTTCACAGGAGTATTTTTAGAATTATAGTATTGTTTTAAGGGTATTTTAGAGTCTTAAATCTTTACTTGGTTCTCAAGTTAAATTACATTAGGGTTTCAAGCTTGTAAAAGGTTGAATGTCATATTTTGAGAGATATGTTATTGGAATAAATTTCATTTTATGAAAGAAGAAATTCTTCTTCTCTTGGCTTGATTTACATCCATGTTCTTTCCCTATTATTGCTGATTTTCCTTGTTTAAAGTTCAGAAAAAGGGTGGATTCAATTTCGCACCTTTCTCCCTGCACCACATAGGCTCTTGAGTAGGAAAGAAAGATCCTATCTAAAGCCTTTTGTTTCCACGGTTTTGCTTAGAGGGAGCTCCATCAAAAAATTTATGCTCCATTATGATTTGCGGGAAACACCTAAAAGAAATGTGTGGCGAGGGAACAGGAATGCTTGAAAAAGTGACTTTCTACCACATATTACATAGGAACCGCTTTGGAATGTGAAGAAAACTGAAGTATAAGGTTCCTGAAACTAATGTTTTATTGCTCTCATAGGTGGAGTGTGTTCCCTTAAACAGATTTCAAACAAAGGGGAGGAAAGGCCTCAGGGCAAGTCTAGACACAACATAATAATGTGGATAGATGTTTTGTCATAGTGTTAGGGAGTGACATTGATATGGAGTGATAGGGTTGAAGATTTTGACTCGAGAGAGAGCGGCTCAACCATGGTATCAGTGCTATCCTTAGATGTGTCAGTCCAAACAGAAGCACAGAAAAATTTTGTAAGGAAAAAAATAAAAATAAAATAATAATAATAATAATAATAATAATAATAATAATAATAAAAGGGGCACCAAACTTGATCGATAAAGCATTAAGTCAATAGTTAATCTTGGTTAAGCAAGAATGCTGTGAAGTGAACCCCTTCCAAATAAACACCAAAGTTAGGCCTCCGCCTTGAAGAATGTCTTAAGGGAAAGGGTACATGAATCATCATTATCATCATCAACATTGAGACCTTTTTCCAACTAATTGGGATCGGCTATACGAATCCTGGTCCAAATGAATACACATAATAACAATAGTGATTTTCCCTCCAAGATTCTGGAAATGATTATGAGTTGACAAGAGATCTACTTCGAGCCTTGATAGGGAAACCCATCATATAGATTTTAGGGTTATGCTCTCAACAAATTCAGCAGGTTACTCAAGCCCTCAAGGCTCACTGATTCAAATGCCTACTTTGGGATCATCATTTTCATCCCATCAGATTATGGACTCTGAGCATCAATCACATGACTGTGAGGTCTTCGTTGTTATTAGCTATGTTCTAACCTTCTGAGACTTTATATGTCAACGCCACCCCATTTATATGTGGAACAAGTACAAAGCCTTAATTACCATCCATAACTATCAAAGTCAATTTCTTTCTCTCTTATTTGTCAATCCCAAGTCTTTTTATGAATTGGTGTCTGACCATCTACCTGTTCATAATACCATCAAGTTCCATACTGTCGATGGTTTTGTTTTAAATAACTGGATAGTAAATTGAGTGCTTGGGAAAGTTCATAAAGGACAGATCATCTATCTCAACACTTGTGCTTTTCTTGCAAGGTATTCAGCTCAACCAATTTTACCTAAATAAGGCTGATCAAATTCCACCCAGGGAGGCCATTACAAAGGCTGAAGGACTACTTCCTGATATCATATAGAATGTGATGCTAGAGCTAAGCAAGTTCATGAAAAATCCATCCCAAATTTAACCTATATGCTTGGCATTTTTCATCCTTTCAATAATTTCCACTGCAAATAAACTTCATCCCAGAAAATTCTCTCCATTGACATATCAACAAACTAAACACTAGTTATTTTGCGGCCACTACAAAAGTTTATATTTTCTGACAAGTTTGCAATCAAGGCAAATACCTAAGTAATTGACTTGATGAAGCTGCTAGAGGCTTCAACTAATAAATCTGTGATTCAAGACCACTAATTAGAACAATTTGCTTCCCAACGGAAGGACAGTCGAGCACTCCCCAGAATTTAAGCCCACCAGTGAGACAGAGAGACA
Organism: Amborella trichopoda; assembly: GCF_000471905.2. Next base: position 891,881 of record NW_006497421.1, read on the forward strand.
AGTCTATTAAAGGTTTGCCAAGGACAGGCAATGATAAAAACCAACATCTCAATGCTTAAAATCTGGTTATACAAACCCGATCTGCAAATAAGCTCTCCTTCTTATTTGTCTTGAACAATGCCAATTGGAACTCCTCCTGAAACATGGTAATAATGGCATGGTAAGTTTCAAGTCATAAATAACAAGATGTATGCATGAGTGAAATGGAAAACTAAAGAAGGCCAGAGCAACCTAGAGCAATTGAGATGGTGTTCCATTAGTCCAGAACAGAGAAACAATTTAAAAGCAAGCAGGCCCTACATTCTATAGTAGACCTTTAGTTAGGGATGGAGTTTCTCTACTTCTCATGAACATGAAAGTCATAGGCAAGCCTCTACCAACTCAAATGAAAGTAAGCCACTGCCAACTGAAATGAAAGCGAAGAGCGTAAAATTTCAACCTAAAACAATTCAAGGTAGTTGTCTCAAACTTAACAAAAAAATATCCAGGGGGCTGTTATCAGGATTGAATATTGGATAACAGCCGTAGGTCAAAAATTTTTAATGACTGCCATTTTGCAAAGAAATGAAAAGAAACAAAAAAATAACTGATCAGATCCAATATTTATTTTAAAACTTCCAATATCTTTACACCATTGGAGAGAATGGTACCTTGTTAATTAACCCGTCGTCGATTACTGCACTGCTGATCTTTTTAAACAATTCGTACAGTGCTTCGATTTCACTAACACTAACTGCAAAGGGAAAAAATGCTGAATGTTACCCAGTGATGCTATGTGAAGTTCCACAGAAGCTGAAAAGAAATGATGCACAACAATTGGCCAATTCCTTAGCATTATAGTAGCATTATAGTTAATATCCAATGGTTTGTAAGTTTGTAACTTTTAAGTTCAAATTTTGCAAAAAACAAAGTCTAGGTTTTCAAGAAAGGGAAAATAGGCAAAATTGTGAAGGAGAAACATACAAACAGTTTCCCTTGCTAATACTTCAGGGTCTTCAAGGCCTCTTGACTGCTTATGAAAATCAATATCAAAACACTGAAGTACGAAACCACAGAGGTGCTTGATTCCCTCTAGGCACTGCAACATGATCTTGCCCACTCATCAACACACTCCATAACTGTAATTGTAGAACAAATTGTACTCAGGCCATTCCAGTCATCGTTAATACTACATAGCCAAGTGATATACTTTCAGAAGGATTAACCATTTAAATGCTCACCGTTTTTGATGGCCCAGGCCAAGATGCATGGGAGCAACCAAATTGAGACAAACACAGGATTATTTCTCTGCCAAAAATAGAAAAGCCCATAATACATCAGTGTCTCAGCTGGTTCTTGCAAGAATGCATACCATTAAATATATCAAGAAACCCATACAACAAAACAAATCAGGCAGACAACTGTGTTTCAGAGAAGGTAACAGTATCATTATAGAAAAGGTCAATTTAGTAACTTACAAATGGCAATAAGATAAAGATAAAGATTAAGCAAAGGAATTGAGAACGCATCTCAAGAAGCAAGAGAACTAAAGCCTAATCAGAAAGACTTAACTGAAAGGTCAATACAGACCACTACTTCCTTCGCCAATACATCTGCCTCCTTGTTCGTCCTACATGGAAGATTGGGACATGCCAAAAGGAAACCAGGTAATCACCACAGGCAAAAACACCTTGAAAAAGATAAGGGCGACGTGTCTAGGACCACTAAGTCCTTCCTCATCCATCTGAACACATTTAAGGCAGTCTCCTTGCGCTACATCGGGAAGTAAAGAGTTAATCAGAGCATCTCTTAAGCCCATAAGATGAGCTTTTGACTGTATCATATCGAGTCACATAACCCCAATGGCCATGGAAAGACACAAAGTTTCCTCCAAGGAGTCCCTTTCTAAACCAACAATCCATGCCAGACCCATTTAAACCTAAGAGTGCTCATTGAAGTTAGGCTTGATCGATCTCACCATATCATGGTATATAGTTGAGCGGCCCATAGATTGCAACTTGATTCAACTGCTCAGCATGCCATCCATCATAACTCTCTTTTATTGGGTACCATTCAAGGCCGAAGTAGTCACCTCCCCTAGAATTTAACCACCTCCCTTAGAATTTAGTCCATTCCTCACCAATCATCTCCAACACTGAGGATTGCATTTTCTCTATATGTGATTTGCTACATGTGCAGGGACAATAAGGAATTTGTGGACCATCATCTTCAGTCCTAAACCCCTTCCGAGAAAGTCAGGTGATGTCATCCACTGTTGCATTTGTGCTATGCTCCTAGAATATCCGCCCATTCCTCATAGCAGACGATGCCTCTATTGGGGTCTTTGTTCGTTGGCCGTTACCTGGGGCATTATGGAGTAACTTATAATGGGAGGTGAGAAGCTAAGCCTGATACTCGTTGGACGCCTATCCTTGCGGTGCTCTTGAATATCAGTTTTAATGGCAGCTCTATAAGGAACCCCCTTATCTAACGGGTGGACAGAGTCATTCATGTGATTTGGATACAACAAAAGCTGATAGGGCTCAAAGTTCTGCTAGTTTATTTTAGGCATGCTAATACTAGAGGACAATCCTTATAGTGCAATTAGTCGAGCCATCAACAAACTAACTAATGCAGGATTGCGGGCCAAGGGACTTTCACAACCATTGGGGAATCACTTTTCATCATATTTGTCGGGCAACCAAAGCAGCAGTGGGTGTGCTATCTAGAGATGGCTTGGGGAAGAAGCCGTTCAGTTGTGGGAGGGATGGACAAAATGTAGGCAATTCATAGATAAGCATCTCAGCAAATGTGGGGTCATTATGCACAAAAACGGAATTGCAAAGGTGCAAATGCACATGCGGGCGTGAGTGAACACCTCTATGAGGGCGGGCGTGAGCGAACACCTCTATGAGGGCGGGCATGCATAAACATGCTTGTCTTTGGAAACATAGCTTCCACATACCGTCCATTGTGGAAAAAATAATACTGAAACACCAATAAATAAACCTTGGTAGATTATAAAAAATTATTGGTAGTCAGATAATACTGAAACACCAATAAATAAACCTTGGTAGATTATAGAAAAATATTGGTAGTTCAGATAGAGTCAGAAGCTTCAAACTTCTGATTCTGCCTGGTCAAATTAACTATAAACATAATTTTTTTATTAGACAATTGACACAAACTATAGAACACAAGAAACCCAACAGCTACATTCCAAACAGGGAATTAAACATTGATTTAGCTATGACTGGGTATAGACTTGTGAAGTTTCAGCATAGTATTGCATGTAAAGCTATTTTGAATCTATTACTGTGATTGAATCAAGCGGCTACCCAAAAAGGAAACATGAAAAAATTCGAGTTCCAAATCAGAATCAATGCTCTATCATGAATCCCTGCCTAGTTTCAAAACAAAAGCTTATAAAGGGAAAAGCAATAAACAGAAATCATATGTCTCAAAAATACCATGTGATATGCGTGTTATGTGGAATCCATGGTTAGCAATGCTCTACACATGCAGACATAAGAACACTGACCGAAGACAATAATCCATTATCATCTTAATGTATAATAATCCAGGCTTCCAGTTCATCGTATAAACATTGAAAACTCTAATTTTAGTCAATTGATAATCAACGTTGAGATTTGACAAGGAAACCCACAAAACTAAATAAGAGTTTTGATTTCACAAGCAAAAACCGATCTTGACGAGCAACAAACAAGCCCTAGTCATAATTCAATATCTTTGTGATGGTTTCCGAGATATGGGGAAATTAATTGATGAATGTGCTACAACGCAATCACTTGCCGATTTATTAAGGAACATATGATCATTCTTGAGAAATAAAAAGACTATAAACAATTAACAATAAAATTCACCATAAATTCATGATTACCACAATTATTCAAGATTCATCAAAAAACAAAATACACAAAAAATCCCATAAAGAGAAAAACTGACCTACTTGGAGAAAAATTAAAATCCCTATCAAATTTTTGTCAATGGAAGCTGGCACCAATCAGACAACTCAGCCCGAAAAATGGCTGCGATTTGCGAATTCACACGAATGTTTACCTCACAAAGAAACGAACTTTGTTGCAGCGCAAAAGAGAATATCAAGCAAAAAGTAGCAGATTGAAACTTGCATTGATCACGAGAGATTAATAGATAAGTAGAAATCCCAAAAACGTAAAACTTAACAGCAAATAGTTCTTAAAAATATCACAATGAATAAAAAACTGCAAAGAACCACAGACTATGTAGGGTTTCGATCTGTCAAAACATCGCGATGCTAAATAGAAAGATAAACTTTGGAGGACGAAAAATATGGGGAAATAAGGGTCAGATCCGAGAGCGATGTAAATTCAGATAAGGATGATGATTCAGAAAGAGAGATAAAACGTGGGATAGTGAGAGGAAAAAGAATACTTTCTGAGAAGACAAGAGAAAATCCGGAGAAAGAATATCTTAGAGAGAGCAAATGGAAAGAGAGTGGGGCTGAGAGAGAATGGTGAAGTGGAGTGGAAAGAGACCTGGAGCCATTGGAGCCAACAGAGAGAGCAGAGAGGAGAGAGAGTAGAGAGATAAACTTTGCCCCGAATATGCAATGATGCGAAGGGAGATGATTTAGATGTTTTGGGGAAATAAAGAGTAAAATAATACCATAAAAGATGCGGGTGGTGATGAGGAGAGAGAGTTTAGAGAGGGAAACTTTTGTTTTAATGTTTTTTTTGGTAAAATAATTTCGAAATTATGCGCAGCAAAAGTACGGTTTAAAAAGAAATTATTTCAAGCGGGCTGAACCGTATCTCTACATTTGCGGTTCAGAAAGTGTAAAGATGGATGCAAGCCGGCTTTCCTTTTAAAAACAATAGAAAATAACCATCCAAATGTTTTTTTACTAGAATTATTATTTTTAATTTTTAAAATTTATTTATTTATTCATATTTATGATCTTCATATTAGATATTACATGTACGTAAAAATTAAAAGGTATGGTTTCCATAAGGTTGCAACCTTAATCAATCCAATTAAGACGCACCTTCAAATTTGATCATAACATATAATTTTGATGTAAAATATTCTTAGGATTATCTCAAAATCTATTTCCATTTCTAATTATAAAATTTTAAACCCCAAAAATGGTTGAAATCAAGTAGATATATAAACATATGAAAATTTTGAAAATTGACGGTTTAGATAATGTGTTGTAAGATGCATTATTTCTGAAACTCAAAATCATTTTTTCTTTTATAATTATACATCTCGTTGTTTTTCAAAATTTAAACAACCTTTTTCCGATGGATTTTTTAGGTGCATATGTAGTTCTACATTTTAAGGTTGCAACCTTATATAAATTTTTTCCAAAATTAAATCTTAGAATCTATCTCAAAAATATATTTATTAAGAGGCCTTCATTTCTACATATGCGAGCTTGGCTACATAGAAACCAGGTCGTTTTAAAATCGGCCTTTTTTAAATGAAAACAGTCTACATAAAATATCAATTTTATACTGTACGAGTAAGGTGCACCTAAAAACCACACTAGAGAAGGTTGTTCCTATACTGAAAAACACTCAAACCGATCATCTTGACCTCGAGATTCATAAACATTATAAAATGGGATTTCTATTCCTAAAAATAGTTAATCTTCTAACACATTATCCGGACCATCCATTTTCAAGAGTTTCAAGTATTTATAGATCTATTTGATTGTCACAACTTTTGGAATTCTAAATTTCATAATTTGGGGCAATAATAGATTTTCATATCAGTACAAAGCTTTGGCGGCATCAAAATAACATTTTCAGGATAACTTTGAGGTGATCTTACTTCAATAATATAAGGTTGATACCTTATACAAACCTTCCCATTTTTAAATACTTCCTATCATCTCAGTTTTTTCCAACTATTTGGTACCGTTATACAAATTTTCATCCTTTTCATGATTAATAAAAAGTACCGACAAAAATTTATTTTGGCTTCCTAGCTAAAACAACCCACCTCCTCTACTATAACTAATGATGGGTTAAATAAAAGTTTAATGTCATTTCTTTTTGTGAGTAAAGTGGGCCCCTACCCTTTGGTGAGAATGACTTGGACTTAGGTTCTTTTTGTGAGTAATGTGGTATGACAATGGGGATTTGGGCCCCTACCCTTGGTGAGAATGACTTGGACTTAGGTATTAGCAGTGTTTTAAAACACGGCGAGTCGAACTGGACTCGAAAACACGCTTGCCCGTGCCGATTCCACCCAAAAACCGAGAACTGCCCGGGTTCTAGAGTGGAATCACCGGTTCCCATCCAGTTCAGCCTGGTTCTAGAGTTTAACCGTCAATTCCCATCTGGTTCAGCCCGGTTTTTGAGTGGAACTGCCGGTTCCCATCCGGTTCAGCCCGATTCTAAGCTGGAACTGTCGGTTCCCATCCGGTTCAGCCCGATTCACACACGTAACGTGTGACACGCACGTGCGAGCGTGCCCACGCACACGTGTGTCCGAGCGTACGTACGTACGTGCCCCACGCACACTCACACGTGCACACGTG
>NW_006497421.1:909258-919771 GCF_000471905.2 Amborella trichopoda
CAAGTTTATTTTGGACCCACCGAAGAAATGGGACAAAGTTGTCCCACATCTAAGAGTTAATAAAGCTTTTTAACATGTTTAAAAGCCTCATAATTGTTGAATATGTGCATGTGTGAAGGTTGGTAGGGTGTACAATTAGTTGGTGCGGTATATTTGACTGGTGGGCCCCATATGTAGATGACCCACACGAAGGTTATGTCACCTAATCAGGTATGATTGGTTATAGTGTACACCCTTTGTTTTTAAAAAAATTTAATTGCATTTACAAATGAAAAGTGTCAAAAATGCACTTACCTAAATTTTTCTATTCAAACCGGTTCGGACAGCTTAACACATTCGGCCAATCTCTACTAGAACCATCTAGTTTTGTTAGAGATCTAACCGATTCAAGAGAGAACTTAGATAGTTCCCGATATATTGAGAGATCCAAAAAGGTGTGAGAGATTTTCAATTCAAATCAGACAATCCAGGTCGCTGATGTCTACATTCTTGTATGGCTAACCATATACACAAAGAATGCATTTATATAAGCACATTTCCTTTGCGTTTATGTAAAAGGTGTTGTTTGCATAAGGTTGCAACCCTAAACAATAAAAAAACGGTACACCTCCAAACTTTGTCGTTTATGCAATTTTGGTATAGAAAATTATTAAAATGGTGCGATAAAATATTCTTATATATTTCAAACTTTGTCGTTCATGCAATTTTGGTATAGAAAATTATTAAAATGGTGCGAAAATATATTCTTATATCTAATTACAAATTTTTAAACTTCAACAATTGTATGGTTCAAATCAAGCAGACTTATAAATGCACGAAAATCTAAAAAATAGAAAGTCTAGATAATGTACTCCAAGATGTATTATTTTAAAGACTTGAAATCTCTATTTTTTTCTTTATTTCTTTAAAGGAAAAAGATTATATATAAGGATGCAACCTTATAATGTAAAACTACAAATGCACCTAAAAAATCCATCGAAAAAAATAGTTTTAATGTTGAAAAACCCTTTGATTGATCATCTCATCATTGAGATACATTACCATGAAAAACAAAAAGATTTTAAGTCTTAAAAATATTGCATTTTACAACATATTATCTACACCATCCATTTTCAAGATTTCATATGTTTATAGATCTACTTGAATTAACAATTTTTTTGAATTTTAAATTTCATAATTAGATATAAAAATAAATTTTGAGATAATCATAAGGATATTTTACATCAAAATTATATACGATGATAAAATTTGAAGGTGCACCTTACCTCTACAGCGACAGATGCATCCGTATGTCGACTACACCCATATTTCTATATATCTCGATGCCAAGATGATCAATTAAATATTTTTCCAACATCAAAACAACTTCTTAGAAAGGATTTTAGAGGTGCACCATAATTCTGCAATTTAAGGAGTCAACGATATAGACTTTCTCCTTATTGTGTAAGGACATGAGCAAGCTTATGTTGATCATGTGCACGTATCCATCAGCATGATGCATTAAAATGGACTCCTGGAACTAGATGCGCCTTTAAAACATCAAGACAAATTAAAAATTCCCACAATCTACAAATGACAAAAAAACACATAACTCCAACTTGACTGGATATCATGAATCTATCAGCTTGACCACACAAATCTTCCTCGAAAACGAGGTTTAACATAGGGTAGGGTTTAGGTACGTGTGGGGATGCACTGCACCGCACCTGTTAGAGTCCTCCCATCCAAGATTCATCTGGGAGTTGGAGCTTAGATCCAAAGGTTTAGAGGTGTATCATCTACTCCTCCAATATCACCAGTCAGGAAAAAGAATGAAATTTGAGCCTACAAAATAGTCTATTTTGTACTTTTCTGTTAGACAAGTCATTTAATTCTCCAAAAGATAATCAGATCAGCACTATTTTTGCTAACTCCAAATTCATAAAACTGAGGTAGAAATGAAGTTTTACTGTGATTTCGGATGCATTTGGGGTGCTAAATCCCTTGAAAACAAGTGCTAATGCATGACTCAGCTGACTCACCAAATAGTTATTATCACTTTTTTTTTCCCACAGCTAAATAAACAAAGAAACCCAGGTGTTAAACTTCAGAGGCAATTTTTCATAAAGATCAAAATCTTTATGACAGGCACCTATAATCCCACACAAAAACAAGGTAGTGAGTCCTAAAAGAAAAATGTCATGCCTCATACGAAAACAAGTGTGGCAAAAAAAGGAACGCAAAACCACATGGAAATATTTTTCAGTGGTGGTACAACTGGAATATGAGTGTGTATCATGAGATGCAAAGGGATCAATTAACCAAATATACAAAGCCACTTCAGACCATCATACAAGAAAAATTACTACAAAAACAGATTATAACATTTCCATGGCAAAAAGATGTTCAAATCCTACTTCAGAAGGAAATTGTCCATGAAGTCGATACGCATCATCTTCAACCAAGAAAAATGACCAAATAACAATGAAAGAAAACACACCATGCCCTCTTATAAGGCATATTTTTCATTAAGTACCAGTTGTGGATATAACTTCTCCAAGATTTTGTTAGAAAAGCATAGAACTAAATTAAAAAAGAGATGGAAGAAAACTGTATTGTTTCTCAAAACACTTTTTACATGATAGCATTCAAATTCATTCACAAACATGACAATTTGAAAAAGGAATTCTCTTAGCTCAAACAGATAGGGGTGTCAATCAGGTCAGGTCTACCCGTGGTCTCGTTGACATGACCCAAGTCATGGCTCTAGGCCCGGTGGTTGAGGTCTAGTTCCAAAACTATGGACCCGATAGTCAGGTCAGGGTGTAGCCAAGACCTACCAGACCTGTTATTTTCAATATATAAACTTATATTTGATATTATAAATTTTTTTATCCGGACCCGAGCTTGATAGGTTGGGTCCGGGTCAGATTAACCTAAGACACGATCCGTTAAGCGTTTGATCTTGGACTTGTCAGGTCAGGTCCAGGTCCCCAACGTTAAAAATATGTTCTAATTTGTCTACTTCATTTATTTATTTTTTGAAACTGCGTTCAATTTTGTCTACTTTAAATTTTGAATTTCGAAGTTAGCAGAGATTTAAGGCACCTGCCATCTACACACCTTCAAAGTGCACACAAGCCAAAACTTGCGTAGTTAGAGTAAGAGATAGACTGTCATTCTTGTAACTTCAATCATTCTGTTGCCCACATATCATCATTTATTTCCTATACTATGTCTGGAGGCATTCTTTAATTTTTTTGTTTTGATGGTTAAGAAAAAGCAATAACAAGCAAATATCTCAACCCTCAGCTTTCACCGTCAGATTTAGAGAAGATCTAACAGTAGTTACTGAGAGATTGGTGTTATTATAGGGATCTGCATTCATCTCTGAGGCATGGTGTTTGCCAAAGAGCCAAACTCCAGTCCCGAAAAAATTTGAACCATTTCTTGATTTGTTTTTCCTTGCAAACAGCCATGCTCATATCATCAGATGTTTGTCTCTATGCCCAAGGGGGTCAATATCTTATTTACATGCATATCATTTACTTGGGGGAGTGGAACAGTAAGTGCAATATGTTTTACCCTTCACAACTATGGCTTCTCTCACTGGTGTTCTTTATCTCCTCACAAGTATGGCCTCTCTCATTGGTGTCTTCTCTCTCCAGACCATAGCTCGATTCTTTACGGAGCCTACCCATCCACCTGAGGTACAATTAAACGGAGCAAGGAACAAGTGTACTCTTTTCTACTTGTGAACTGAGCTTAAGGTCGTTCGTGCTTCATCGTCACTGCAAGTCAAATCTTCCATGCCAAAACAGCCTTGTCGGAGTTGTTAGTAAAAGAGGCCAGATTAAAAACATTTGCTCTGCAGAAGACTACCTCATCTCCTAGTGATTCACTTTTCGTTTTGCGGATTTAGGCAACAGGAAAATGTCTAAAATCTAGGGTTAAGATAAATTCTTATCAGTTCTCCACTTCTAACTCGCTCTCCTAATCCCTTTCCAGTACTAAAAACCTCCTAGAGTTACTCATGAGAGTAGTCTTATGGTGGGATGGTGAAAAAGGTAAAGGTCAAGCCCTCCCAATGGTACAGTTGTATAAAATATTGATGACAATTAAAATCAGTGTACGAAAATCGAATTGGAACAGTTAACTAAACATGGGGCCGGAAGCGGTTACTTAGTACTAACCGGTAAACCAGCCGGTTTAACCGGCCTAACCAGGCAAGTCCTGGGCAATAAATAAAGTGCTAAAAAACATACAAAAACTATAATAAAATCTAATAAAATATGAAAAATATATTTAAAGCATGATTAAACAAAGCACATCCAAATGGAGTGAAAAATTAACGAAAAAGAAGGATTTTAAAGAATCGATTTGTGCCTGGGGGTATTCTTGAAATTTTCCAATAAAGATAGGAAAATGTAAAAATAAGTATTAACGGCCAAAACAATTTCCAATCTTTGCCAAATGATGAAAAACTTTAAAAAATGCATTACAAACAAAATCCCTTATTTTTTGGGATTTTATATAAATTTTTTTAATATTTTTTAAAATACCCGGCCGGTTCACCAAAACCGGATTTGAACCGCCCAATTTTTCCTACACTGGTTAAAACAAAAAGGTTGAAGGGCGTCTATCTTGATAGGTTGGCATATCCTTAACTCGTAAAATTCACTGTAGGGGCAATTTATGCAAACTAAATGCAAAGATAAATATAGCTTTTGAAATTGTCTAGCTTCCTATTCATTTGAGCTTGTAAGGGAGAAGAAAAGTCAACAGATGGCTAAACAAAAGGTGCAGATTTTCATGGGTGATGGCCATACTAATCATTTCTCTCACTTGGTACATGGGTTTTCTCTGAACCCATTGTGGATGCTTTGGGTTTCAAAACCATGGACCCACTTAATGTTTAATAAATAATAATAATAAAAAATAGGCCTCAAGTGTATTTAGAATGGGATTACAAGTGTCCCAATACTCCTGAAATGTACGGATCCAATAGTTTAAGCTTTGTAGGATGAGGCTAGGCTACCCCTCCTAACCTCCTCCCGAAGGTCAACAAATTGAAATGGAATCAGACTCCTAAAGAAACTGACCACTTTTACATGACAAGTGTCTAGGATGCTTAACAAAGATCCATCATGGGTTAACAATATCAAAGAAAAGCATAATTATGGCTGGAATTTGGTGCAAATCTACGAATGCCAGCATCTGTACAAGCAAACAAATGGTCTATTCAAGACAATTTTAGGAAGAGAGACATTGTTGAACAACTCCTTCCTAGGGGTGGCAAAGGGCCGGGTATGGGTCGGGTCCGGTCCGGCTGGACCTCAACCCAGAGCCGCATAGTATTCGAGTCCAAAATTTGCACCCATACCCGGACCCATCGGCTCCCGGGTCTAGTCGGATCCATTGCCACCAATCACTATGAGCTTTTTTTTGCCCATTTGTTTACCATCATAAACCCTATGACTATGAGCTTCTTTTTTTTTCCCATTTTTTTGCCAATAATACTGTAAATGTTGCCAATATTGTGACAATATGAACACCTAGTGCTCGCCTAAAGGCACATGATTGCCATCATATACCCTATGACTACAGGTACATGTTGGATCCGGCTAGACCTGGACCCAAACCCGAATAGTATTCGAGTCCAAAATTTGTATCCATACCCAGACAGACCCGAGGTTGGGTATACCCATTAGGTCTAGAGTCTAGTCGGGTCCATTGCCACCCCTACTCCTTCCAAAACACAAGCAGGACAGTTGGGCAAAAATGGCTTAGTTTGGATTTCCTCCATATATTTTGAAGACATTAAAATAATGAACAGAGGAATATAGGAAGACATAGGGTCATGAACAAGTGTCCCTACCATAGTTACTGGAATCAGGATTAGGACCCTGGGATCATGACAAGTAGAGAGCTCCCTAAAGTAGGGATCGCAGTCCATAAACCCCAAATCAAGGGATCTTGATCCCAATATGTGGGGGAGCTTGACCCCGATTTAATTAGTGGGGGAGCTTGATCCCGACTTAATTGGGACCGAGTGATAGATTATATAGGACTAAGCTTCATCTGGATAAAAAGTGAGGCCCCAAGAATATACCACACTGAAATCCTAAATAAATACAATATACCACACTATTATACAATAATATATTGCCATATATACTACTATACTATACCACATCCTATGCTATACCGTACTGCTATACTATACCATAATGCTAGGGAATCTAGATCTCATGTAACTTAAGACCTCAATAGAAAGGATCGAGCTTCCAAAATTTAAGAATCATAGAGGAGCAAGATCCCCTTCCTCGGAGCTCAGAATTGGGATTGTGGAGTGGAATCGACCCCCTGGTTGGTAGATCCCTGTAACTATGGTCCCAATCGCACATTAACATTTAAATGATATAAAAATAATAAAGGAATAGTTCTGTTGTTTAGATTTGCATATGGGAGCATTGATGTTAAGGACATCTATCTCCTCTTTCTTAGTGTCGCCTATTTACTTGGAAACACCTGGCTCTCTTGCTACTGTGTTTTCCTCCAAATAATAGTTTGGGGTTGCTCACCATTCACCAAGTCAGTCAATTTCAACTATTTGGTATGCTATTGCCTTTCCCAACCCAAATCTCTCCGGCTGGATCCTCAATATCTGGATATGATAATAAATTTGAAGCTTGAAAACATATATTCTTCTCAACCAGCAAATATGCCTACTTATTATAATAACAAGATGAAAAAGAACTCCAGCAAGCACGCCTACTAGTCTCTCAATGTCTCCAGATTAATTCCAACAATTTATGTATGCTCCAGGTTCCATTGGTTTTACTTTAAACACCTACTTCAAGGTTCCAATACTACGGTGCTTGAAATCCCATGACAAGAAAATCCCCTACTCTAAAAAATTCATCCAAATCGAAGTGATGATAAAATTCACACCGCACATGTAAAACATGTCCCAAGTTTTATCAATTGGTTCATTCCTCATTTGCCCTACTAAGGAACATTGACTCTGTTCAATGTCTTTCACATTCCCAGCCAGGCAAGGAACTGGACCTCCATTGGACTATGGGATTAAATGATTGTTTCTTCTGTTTTACTCATACACATTTTGTGCAGAATTTCTGAATGAGATTTCCACAAGTTTGTTCAGATAAAAGTTTCTTCGTAGATTTCAAAATTTATCCCACTTGAGAAATAAACTATGTAGATCATCATAGGGACAGTGGCATGGTCCTTAGAGATTAATTCCAAGTTTCCAAAAATTAATGTATGCTCATGGCAAATAACCATGCTATATAATGTAGCATATATACTTATTAATATTTTTCTAGTTACACACAGGTTTATGCCTGAGCTCTAAAATTTTCAGTTCTTTTTAAAGCCTTGTCTAACAGGGTTAAAGTCGGTGATAAAGCCACTGACGGATGAAGTTTTTGGCTGCTGCTGTGATTTAGTCCGTTATCTCCAATTTCTTAAGGCTAACTTCTAATGGAATTCTCCCTCACTTTAAAAGTGAAACTCTTTTGAGTTGTTGTCACATAGCCTCGAAGGAGTTCTAATATAATTCATTCAGAGAGGATTTCAACTCAAAAGCACCATGTCTAAGCTTCATTATAGGAATCACTGACATGCTTTTTTCTATTCAAAATGAAATCATTAGAGTATGTAATCTATGTGATTGCATTTGTATGAAAGTTAGTCTTTCTGGATGTCCTCTCATGTGCAGATCCTTCTACAACAAATCTTGAAACTCATGTCAATTTGATACTTATGGGGATCATTTCTTCATTGTTACAAGATAGTTATGGAGACTGTTAGTTACTGAAAGTGTTAGGCATTGGTGTCAAGGCATCCCTAAAGGCCCAACCATTAAAGATAGAATAAAATAAGATAAAGAATCCTTGCTCAAAAGACCTCAAGGGTGGGTTTCTCAAGGTTTTGAGTGGGAAATAAACGGTAGCCTTTTCAAAGAGTCTCTTCTTCTTTAATTGCTTGTCAGGGACACTTTAAAAATTGAAAAATATTATCGCATTGTACCGTACTTGTAGGTCCCTTCTTAAGGAATTTGCAAGTTTGGGCTTGGCCTTGTTTTATTGTTAAAGGTTTGGTTCTGCTTGAACCATCCCACCGTAATCCTAAAAAATGCTGAAAATCACAGATTCCTAGGCCTATTTAAATTTTAAAATCCTAAAATCCCATCAGAGGGTGTAAATCATGATGCTTGTTTAAAGAAAGAGATGAGATACAAGAGGTTTACCCTAGGGTTTTTCAAATAAACCATGAGCAACCAACTCAGAGCTGCTTTCCATTATTTCTCTTCAGTTGCTCCATGATTGTTTGTTGAGGATTGCATGGATAATTATTGCATAGTAGAATCTAGGGGGCCAACAAAGGGACTTGCTCCATAGGATTAGGTTCCAGACTCAAGGGGGAGGGCGGGGGGGGGTTGGTTTAGTAGTATAGTCAATTTTCTACTATATGTCTGGTGAAGTGTTGATCCATGGTACATCCAATCCCAATGTTTGGCCAACTACACACTTGTTTTCGAATCTTTGGTTAGAAGTTGTGCATAGAGATAACAGGATACAGTTGTGGTACTCTCACTTCAAAAGGAACCTCAGGAACAAGTAGATAAGAGGAGTTAGGTTAATTCTTGAAATGACCTGAAGGATATTACAAACCTCGTAAAAGTTCTGATAAGCTGTAAAAATGGGATAGTATGGGTTGCTTTTCAATGATCTCCAAGACTTTCCCTATGTCATCTTCTTTATGCAGTTGTCCATGGACCAAGGTAGATAAGTTCCTCATAGTGGAGCACCTCCAAAGATGTGGGTAACAAATTCCTAATAGTTCTTTCATGTGTTGAAGTGTTGAATAAAGTAACGAGAACCTTCTCTTACACTCTCTGCCTATGCATCTAGAACTGGGGATTTTTTCCTAAATCCTCCTCCAATGCGACCATTGTAAAGCTCTGGGCCTTTTCTATCTGATGCTATAAAGGTTGAATGATTCTTCCAAATCGTTGGCATGCATAACAATGATATAGAACACATCTTCGATGAATTTTCAAGTTTTATCACTCACAACAAGTTAGTTTTAGGCGCTTGTGGTAAAGAGGTGAATGCCCTGGCAGACACTAGCAAAAGTAGGGGGGTCCAAAGCAGGCCTCTACTTATCCAGACCTTCCTCCTAAATTTTTTTCACAGGCTAGCATTTTTTAAACAAAAGGCATTTTCGTTATTAACATCCAGAAAATTATACAATTTTCCCAAATTAATATAGAGAATCAAGTCATCAAAAAAATTAAAATTATATACAGGGATAAATATTTCTTTAGCTGTGAGTAACTCACAAAATGTATATTCCTCAAATAATTTAAAAACAAAAAGTGAAACAAGGGATCCAAATACTCACATAGAAGCCAAATGGAGAGCTAGAAGAAAAGATGCATTTTAATTTACAGATCAAGCAGTGAACTCTAATTTAAATAGGATAGATACTATGAAGTGAGGCTACAAGTCCATAAAAGGAATAAGTCCAACAAGTGATTTACAAAGCAAATGAGTCATAGAGAGGTCTAGTCCCTGCGCAAGTAAGGCAAATAAATAAACAATACCTTTAAAGAAATTGGTTTTCATAGTCTACCACATGGAGGACTCCTTCTATGATCCAAAAGCCTTCAGCTTCAACCACAGAAACTAAGTAAATTAGAATAAAATGCAAACCAGCAATTTGCAACATGCAATGCATGATCTTTCACTACACATGAAGTTCTCCATACACGTAGATAAAGGAAAATCTTGTAAACACCATCAGCACCAGTAATATTCTCAAAAGAGCGTGACATTTTTTTTTTGTTCAGTAATTCAGTGGGAAAGACAAGCCCCTACCCGTTTTTTTCAATAGATTAGGGAGTTATATTTTGAAAGTGTTAATTGGGGGTGTCAGAGGTAGGAATGGATACCATGATGTGGTAACTAGGTGTGGGGATGCTACCACCACGACCCCAGCCCCTTTCCTACAAAAATGACTGTTATTAAATGAAATGTCCTTAAAGCTAATCAATCAAAACATGATGTCCACAAAATGAAACCTTTGAGCTCCACAACCAAAAGAGAAAAAAAAAAAAAAAGGCCCTTAAAATTGAGAATTTAGAGTTCTACGACAAATTATACTAAACATATAAAACTTAAACAACTTGATAATTCTCACAAGGTTGTTTCACCTGCAGAAAACTAGCAGATCTAGCAAAAACCCATGACAATATGTCACCCCAGATAAATATTTCAGCTGATCCTTGGCAAAACGACACCATCGATTGGAGCCTTATCAAAAGACAGTGACTCAGTAAAACACTAATCAAGGACAGGCCTTCTAACTATCAGTATGAGAGTATCATAAAAAAGAAAAAGAGAGATGAGTGCCTGCTGCTGACACTATAAGTAGCTCCAACAAGACAAGAGAGAGAGAGAGAGAAAGAGAGAGAGAGAGAGAGAGAGAGAGAGAGAGAGTGTGT
>NW_006497421.1:937930-992279 GCF_000471905.2 Amborella trichopoda
AGATAGAGAGAGAGAGAGAGAGAGAGAGAGAGAGAGATGAGGTGAAGAAGAGAGTGGTAATCCAAGAAATCTAGGTGAAATAGATATAGATATGTAAACTTAGATAATAAGCGGATTATAATCCGTCCATTTTAAATTACTAGATAAAAGTGTTTAAAATAGATAATCCACATGATTTTAGGAAACTAATCTGCGTAAATTTAAATGTAAAGATATATATGTGCAATGTGCAGGTGGTATTTTAATTTTTTGAAGAAAATTAACATTTAAAATAGAAAAAAATAGAGGAAAATAAAGTAAGTGGTGTGCTTTTATTTTTATTTTTGAAGAAAAAACAAAATAAAAATTGTAAAAAAAAAAAAAGTATGGAGAAATAAATGAAAGAAAAAATCGAAAAAATCAAAAATAAATAAATGAAAGACAACGTGACGTGCAATATAGAAAAAGACTAGAATTATAGAGAGAGATTGAAGAGTAGAAAGAGAGGGAGAAGAGACGGACAAGAATTGTAGCAGCATTAGTATATGACTTGGAAAGAGAATAAGTAGGCAGCAATCACTGTAAAATTAGAAACAATGGACTCCATTTTAAATTAAGAGATTGAGGTGGATAAAAAATATATCCAAAAAGATTTTAAGAAAACTAAGTCTATAAAAAATTTAAATACAATTATCATATTTTCACAAATTATTATAACCTAAATCTCATATTAGTTTCCTGGGCCTAATTTAAATGTAATTAGAAAAGTATATGAATTAGGATGCATACTAATATTAACCCTAATTTTTATTTCCAAAATCAAATTTATATCCCGAATTTAAATGCAATTAGGAAAGTATCTTTATAATTAACTATAGTTTGTAAGGAAAATTACAAAAAACTCCCAAGACAACGTTTTCTATGCAATGAGACCATTTACCTTTTGCACATTGCACATGGAGGTCACAATTAACCATAGTTTGTAGGGTCTAGAGGCTATATTTCGAGGTTAAAAAACTAAGAATTGTATACAATGAGACCATTTACGTTTAGCACATGGAGGTCACAATTACTTACCACCATTCCATGTGAAATCGGATATAACTTGGGTATGTCATAAAATTCGAAAAAATGTTTTTTGAACTTTGAGTTTGGTCAATATAATAAATGCAGCCACCCACTTTCACATTTAGTGGTCAAGATTAATTATGACCACCTTGTATCAAAGGTAAATGATCTCATTGTATATTTTTCCAAAAAGATTTTCTTAAATGAGTTTTAACTGAGGGAGTAAATACGCAAACAAAAAATCTTTACATCATTAATAGCTTGGAATTTAGTTTTGAGTTGATAGATAAAGCGGGGTTTGCAAAGAGCTATTTAATCCATTTAGAAGCAATAGACATAGATAGCATTGTGGCAATGGTAGTCAAGGATGGGTAGGCAATGACCTTTTTAATTCACTAAAAAGGCCATGAAGAGGAAGAGGAGGTGTAGAGAGAGAGAGACTTCAATCAATTAATCGTTAATAAAATAATCCTAGTAACCACCCACTTTGATGGAAATAATTTACTAATAATAAATTGTGTTATTAATAATAAATAATGATTCACTATATCAACGGTTTATTTGCAGTTTTTATATTTTTTAGTTTATTTTGTTAGTCTGAATATTTCTTTTTTGTTTCTGAGATGGTAAGTAGGAAAAGGTTTCCTCCCTGTAGTAGGAGTGGAATTTAGGATGTCGTGTTGTGGTAGTGGTGGCAATGAGATGGGTCGGACCCAAACTTGATCCGAATTCACCAAAGCCAATTAAAAAGTTAAAATATTTATATATTTAATTATATTTTAATATATTGGGATCCAAATATATATATATATATATATATATAAAGATTTTCGGACCGAGATCCGTACCCTAATAATGTTCGAGTCTAAGATTTGGATCCAGACCCAGTCCAAAATATTATCTAAAATTTTCCGTTATTATTATATAGATTTTATATCCGTTAGTACAACATTTTATTAGTACTTCGAAAATATGCCATCTCTGAAGATATCACCTTTAATGGAGCAAAATAAATAATCAGGATTCATGTAGCCGACCCCGATTAATTGGAAAAAATATGAAATGATGATGATGATAATAAGTACAACATTTTGTCAATATTTTTAAAAGATAACCAAATTACCCTTTTCATATTTTCAAGATCAACTTTTTTAAAAAAAATAGACAGTTTAGATAATATGTTGGAAGATGTACTATTTTTAAGACTTGGAATATTTCTTTCTATATATGGAAAGTTTAAAAAATCATCATCTAATAATCGAGAAAGTGCAACCGAAAAAAAAGAAAGGGGGTTTCTCCATATTTTGAAATCTTTTCTACAAGATAATCTATTATCCTTATACATAAAGATAATAAATTCGGTCATTGTGGTCCGACGCTATTATGGATTTATTACCACATTCTCTATAGGGCCCTTTTATCTCTTCCTTCTCCGAGCTCGAGTTATGGAAGAAGAAACCAAGAAGAAGGTATCAATCTCTTTTTTTCTCCATATCTATACGTTTTGATTCGAGATGATCAATTAGATTCAACGCTAAAATTACTTTTTCCCAAAGATTTTAGAGGTGCACTTTAAAGAGTATGATTAGGCCTCCAAATTTTGGGATATAATCTCGTTGACTTAGAGACCAACCTCCAAAGAAAAAAATAATAAAAAATGCATGAAGTATGTCGGAAAAATAATGTCCTACAATTGAACAAAGATCGTGAATTTTCGGACAATCTAATCTAATTGTTTAAAAACACAATTTTTTTTTTTTTTTTTTTAAATTATTCATGTTGTTCTTCAGCAAATCGCAAACTTTCAGATTAAAAAATAAATCTTAACATCACCCATGAGATTAAGCATTCCGTATGCTCTCCATGAATCGCTTCAAAAAAAAAAAAGAAAGATAAACTATTAGATTTAAGGAAAACTAATTGGACAAATTTAAACGTAAAGATACCATGTGCAGCTGTTATTTTTATATTTTTGAAGGAAAAAAACATTAAAAATAGAAAAAAATTGAGGATGGAAGAAAGTAAGCGTGGGGTTTTTATTTTTGTAATTGAAGACATAGAACGAACAAATAAACCAAAAAAAATGGATTTCGATGCGCTCTCTTTCTAAAACCAGTGGATTTCGATGCACCGTCGACCCAATACTTTTTTATATGCACCTCCACAAACAGCTCCTACAATTTCTATCTAGCTACATGAACAACCAATGCGGCACTCTTTCCATCAACAAATCTGTCTTTCTCCAGGCAACAATGAGGTTAAAAAAAGGGACTCAATTCCCTCTAAATGCATCAATCCAAACTTTTTCCAACTTTTTTTATATCTTCTCTCGCAACCTTAGTCTAAAAAACCCATTTCATTGTGATTCTGCATCTTTAAAGCTAAGCCCAAAATTCAAATCGTAACCAATAGAAGACAATTTTTATTTTCTCCTTTTTTATCAGAAAATCATAGTGCAATCTTGGGACTCCATGATTGATCCAAAAAACACAGAGATTCCATGACTGATCCAAAAAACACAGAGATCAAAGAATTGGATGATTAGAAATTGTTTTAACACTCTACTCTATGGTCTTTTCTGGGTCACTCACAAGGGAATTGGTATCGGCATACCGGACAAGAATTTCTCAGCTCGAACCACGTGAATATGCAATTCTTATGGTATATGTGAGAGCAGGGCAGCACCGTCGCATCACCATAACAACTATTGATATTCGACAGGCAGATAATGCAAAGAACTTCTTCATCTACCCCGAGAACCGCCGTCGCTAAGGACTCTATTGCCATCTTAGCTGCTGGTCTTGAAGGACAATCCTCCTGTGATGAGGCCTCAAGCACTCTAAGAAATTCTGGATCATATGTTTGGCCGATAACATCTCCCTCCTGTTCGGTGGCCTCATTTTCAATTTCTACTTCATGGAAATCACTTTCAACTGGTTCTATCTCTTCATTACTAAAATCCACAAACACATTCAGTTCCAGCCCATGGGAGCCACAGCAGCGAGCCTCGACACACACACGATTGGCGATTTCCGAACAGAGGCTCGGAATGATCTGCCATGGTGCTTGTGCCTCCTGCAACTTCTCCCAGACAAAGCAATTTGCGATATCCATGGTTTGTAGTTCTCGGTTGGAAGCGGCTGCAGTGGCCAAGCCACGGACACTAATCAAATTTCGTGAAGGGATTTCTTCGCTCCCCATCATATTGCTCACATCCATCCACTCAGTAACAGTAAAATTGAAGTTCATGTTCCGATGGAGATGCGCTGAGTTGGGCACTCTGTCTACCCTCATTGAAAGGATGTAATTGATGTTGCTGTTGGATCCCATTGTAAATTGTTGCGTAATGAAGATAGAGAGAGGGAGAGAAGAAGCACCAGCTACAACAGAGAGTTTAAGGAAGAAAGAAGAGGAGAGAGAAGATAATCGATAAAGAGATGCAAAACGTCAAGAGAATGACGTTCTAAGACTTACAGTTATAGATTCTAAGACAGGAATATATAGAGAGAGAGTTAAATTAGGAGATATAGATGTCAAAAAACAAGATAATCTACTAGATTTTAGGAAACTAATCTGCATAAAATTAATTGTAAAGATATCGCAGGTGGTATTTTAATTTGTTTTTAAGAAAAAGAATATGTAAAATAGAAAAAAAATTGAGAAAGAAAAGAACGTAGGTGTAGTGCTTTTCTTGTTATTTTTGAAGAAAAAGCATAATAAAAATTGAAAAAACAATTATGGAGAAATAAATGAAAGAGAAAATCTAAAAAATAAAAATAAATAAATGAAATAAAAAGTGAACTGCAATATAGAAAAAGACTGCAGTTAGAGAGAGAGATTGAAGAATAGAAAGAGAGGAAGAAGAGACATACAAGAGATATAGACTTCGACAGATGGTGTAAGTACGTAGAAATCATGGTTAAATTAGAAATAAGGGACTCCATTTTAAATTAGAAGATATTCACATATTATTATGACCAACATAAATATCATATTAGTTTCTTAGCCCTAATTTAAATGTAATTAGGAAAGTATCAAAATTAGGGATGCATCCTAATATTAACGCTAATTTTTATAGCCAAAAACAAATTTATAGCCCTAATTTATTTAAATGCAATTAGTAAAGTATCTTTATAATTAACCATAGTTTGTACATCCCATATCCACTTGGGCTTCTTTGTTTTTACAAAAAAAAAAAACATAAGAAAATTGATTTAAATGTAATTGGGGAAGTTTCCTAATGAGGAATGAATCCTTAGAATTAACCCTAATTTTTTGTACTCCATCATGAATTTTATATATTGGGTTCTTAGCCTAATTTAAATGTAATTATGTATCCTAAGTAAACATAATTTGTCGCATACCCACATGGATTTGTTGTTTTTTAAAATAAAAGACATAAGAAAATTGAGAAATTACATATATTAGGTTCACCCTAATTTAAATGTAATTAAGGAAGTATGTATCCTCGTAATAACCATATCCAATTTTTTCTTGAAAGTAATCATCTCGTTCTTAAGCATATCCTGAAATTTGGTTTGAAAAATAAATCTCGCCTAGCGACTGAGCATATAGTATGCTCTCCGTATGCTCCACTTTGTGTCTATGAAGACCAAATGATAGATATAAAATCCTTCTCTTACACAATTATCCTACGTATGGGCAAAATCTCTCTCTCTCTCTCTCTCTCCTTTATTTTTTTGGCCAAGAAATCTATCCACGCGTAAAATCAGTAGTCTGGAAAAATAATCTCAAAACAATGCATTAAAAGCAAAGAAAGTGCATGTCAAGATATTTGAATATAACACGAAGAAACTGCATGCAAGATATCTTACACAATTTTTTTTTTTTTTTCTTAGCATAAAGCCAGGCTTCAAATTCTTTAACAAAACTAGAGAGAGGGATCATATTATACTTGCAGGTAACACACAAAACAATTGATCATTATAAGATCACAAAAAATAAATAAGAGATGATAATCTTTCCTTAGATGGTCACATCAAGTGCTTTTTATAAAGCCAGGCTTCAAATTCTTTAACAAGACTAGAGAGAGGGATCATATTATACTTACAGGCAAAACACAAAACAATTGATAATTATAAGATCACAAAAAATAAATAAGAGATGATAATCTTTCTTTAGATGGTCACATCAACGGCTTTTCTCAATAAACGATGAAAATCCATAAGAACTAAAAGATTTGCCACACCGACCAAAGTTACCAGCAATATTGGTATAGGGGTAATTAGTAAGGTGATATTCGGTCTGTGTTAACGCAGGCCAGAAGGATGTCCAGATTGGTCGACCATGGAATAGGGGTGGGAAACAGGGCAGGTTGGACAGGCCCCATGGAGCCCGATTATTGGGCAAAGGTCACCTGATCGGGACCCAACCAGAGCCGGGTCGAGGTCCAAGTCATACATATATATTTATATAGGAAAAATCTTAATAGCGTGAATTTGAATAGCATTTAACCCCACAACAAACATAGCATATCTATTGCGGTTTGTATTGAAAAACCGCAACGGCCCTACAACAATCTTTGTGGGATCCCGTGTTTTTTTACGTGAAAAAGCCTCAGTGGCAATCTTTTTATCCACAATCTGAAAAAAATCAAACTGCACTGAGCCTATCGACGAAAATACTGTTCATTTTCGCCCATAGGCATTATAGTCTAACAGGTCAGGTCCCAATCCATTCAACCCAGATCCATCCTGGGTCTAGATCTAGCTTAGACGCAGTGAGGATCATGGAATACCCTATGGTGTACAATATATACCACAGGTATATGGTATCCGATCCCCTTAACATGAACACTCCATGCATTCATGGAATCGAAGGGGATAGTTCATTTTGAGAATGGAATCGAAAGGGATAGTTCATTTTTAGAATTCAAAGATATCATCCAACTTGTGATCATCAATAGAAAATGTACACCTAAATATACATAGAAATACAGTCCATGCTACTTCAAATATTCGTTTTTTCTTCTTCCTTTTTTTTTTTTTTGTTGTGGGCCCCGGATATCAGACTGTAAGAGATGCACCATTATCTTGTGCAGTAAGACCTAGTATCAAAGTAGTAGCATTTGGAGCCCTGATGAAATAAGGAGAAGACCCAAGTCAGCTCTTTTTCACAAATTATTCAGGGGAAACATGAGAAAGAATTAGAAATTACCAAGCATAACATTTTTACACAAGGATATCCAGAACAATGCATATGTGATAATAGAAAGATATTCAGGAAAACAAATCAATAACAGTAGCAGTTGGATGATAACAGTTTAAGACATTTAGAGTAAGAAAAGGGAACGTTATGGAGATGGCCTACCATCGCTTCAGGTTCATCCAAAATTTGCATCTGTTTTTCTATTTATTTATTTTTTAGGTGAGTGTGTTGATTATGAATGGAATTTCCCTCAAACAACTTAACAAAGAAGCAAAAGAGAGAAGTTTGTTGAAATATGGCATATTTTTATGATAGGATATTCTAACTTGAAGATAGAGAGCATCACAAAAGGGCCAAGGTGTCTCAAAATTATTTAATAACTATTTAACATCTTACCCATTTCCAACTATTCCAGCTGATGATCATGTGTATTTTAATGGGCTTTTTGAAATTAAATCAAAAGAAATTGGTAAAAAATTATCATCTCTTAAATGCATTTTGACAAATTTCCATATATACGATTTGTATTTTAGGAGACTCTTAAGATATAAAGGTCTCTTTCATTCAATGTAACCATGTCTTTTATTTACATGGGACTCCTTTATACAGAGGTATCTCTCTCCTTGGTCAAGATTTACACCTACTTTTTAGTAACAACACCCATATGTGCAATCAGACCATTCATCTATGTATATGATTGGTCTGGATTATATGAACAGGCGTGGTTCCTAAAAAATGTAACAGTTGCAATAACTAATATCTTGATTATAACTGTTTGCTAAGTATAATCAGTTAAGACATTCACAGATATTTTTGAACTGAAAAATCTCTAGAAATACCAAGGCAAGCAAAGTACCCGAAAGCCGAATGCAAATACTAGAAACCACATAAACAAGTAAATGATTAAAAAAAACTAAAAGATAAGGTGGAATTACCATGATTCTGGAGATGGATATACAGCGGCAGAAGAACCAAAGCAAGAGGCAAGCATATCAGTGTTTATTACACCAGGATTAAGTGCAACAACTGCCAATCCAAATGGCAGCTCCTTAGCTACTGAACCTGTCAGACCCTCAATAGCCCATTTCGAAGCACAATAAGGCGCAACCTGACAATTAAAAGTATGATACAAATTACAAAGCTTTTCTTTTTTCAACTTAAAGCCTTGCTTACATGAACCTTACCAAGCTCTAGTAGAGCTATAACCTGGTGCTGGTCCCGCCTACGCAGAGTTCCGGGAGGGGTGAGCTGGAGATGGTCCTAACCTTTGTCTATTTATGCACAAAGTGTCCGCTCTCAGGACTTGAACCCGCGCTGTTGCGCTGGCTACCTGAGCTTTTTACCATCACACCAAGTGACGGCCCCTTCTTAACAAGATCTGGTAAATTATATAATTTATTTTCTATAGCTTTGCAAGCTATAGTAAATTATATATTTTATTAAAAAAAAGTTGTCATAAAATCTAAGAAAAGAGAGATTTCATTGCGTAATTAAAAAGATGGTCATCAGCAACTCAAATTTAAAGTGCAGCTGAGTATAAGGTAGCTTTTGCAGCAAACTTTCAAGAAACCAAATGCCTTTCCACTAGACAAAAGCCTAAGGGACTTGAAAATCAAACATTAATTTGAAGCCTCATGATGTGTCATGACACCTCATGCACTGACATAGATGCACAAAGCTTGATTCTCGAAGCCTCCCAAATGCAACCGTGCACGCACACACAGTGTCTATTAGAGCCCATTTAACTAGATTTTTGTGATCCCTTCCATAGGATCAAAGGGTTTTTGTAATTTCCAAACCTCAAAACACTTTTCTTTCTACATTTTTATTAGAATTTAGCACAAAGAGCGTCTTTGAATAAACAAGAAATATTCATGACAGAACTGATTACCTCTGCAGCTGAAGACCTTCCCCAACCAGAGGATAAGTTAACAATGAGCCCTTTCTTGTTTTGTATCATAAAGGGCAAGAAGTGACGTAATATGTTGGCTGTACCTTTCACATTAGTATCAAGGACAGCATCAAACTCCTCCGAAGAAATTTCCCATATTTTGTTGTTTTTGTTGATAGTACCAGCATTGTTTACTGGGCAAAAACAATAAATTTCAGTTGGGGTCTAGTGTACCATCACTAAGGGATGACCAGGAGAAAGCATAACTGTAAATAAACATATCACGTACATCCATATTTCTATTAGAGCATATTACTACAATATTTGATATTGAAAAACTATAGCACTCAACTCGTTTATGAAATATGGTACAAAGCCAGGGACTCCATCTTTCGCCTTCAACGACAGACAACAAGATCATTCATACATGCCATGTAAATGCCAGTACTCAGGAACTACAATTAATAGTCACCAACCTAATTCAAAAACGGGTGGTGGATGCTCCAACGGAGTACCATATAGCAGAGACACATTGTGTGTGGTTTGCTTTCCCTTCAAGCGGTTAAGCAGCAAATCAGCTTAGCCATTTCATGATTAATGGTTAATACAGCCATATGTCATTACATATTGTATTGAATTGTATGAACCATATAAATTTATAGTATAAAAACTTAAATATGGAAGCATCAGTCATCAGACATTTACATACTTGTTAAACATCTTAATGCTTACAAATTCATCTATCCCAAATTCTTTAAAATGACAGGACATCATAACCAAAAGATTTTGACTTCAAAATTAATTTTCATAATCATATACCGCAAAAGTAAATTAAAAAAAATACTAACGAAAGATCAACCCTTCAATAATTTAGAGCATTAGGATTTCAGAGATTTGAAATCTGAAGTCCTTGCTGAACCTACGTAAGTACAACCTTCAATACTTATTGTTCCAATTAGTCATGAATAGATTAAATCACTTACTTTTTCCACAAATTTCATTCTTTTCAATAATGTGACTTTTTCCACAAATTTCATTCTTTTGAATAATAAGAAATTAGTCAGTATTGAAAACTACACAAGATCATCAAGCTTCACGATCATGACATAAATATTCCAATTATAAAACAAAAATAATTATATACAAACTCTGTTTAGATAAGGGAGCCCCTTTCTACCACCTGACCTTTCGATACCTTTCTCCTTTGTAGTTTGTACCTCTTTTGGTTGCATTCTTCATGCAGCTTGGTTGAACACTCCTCTTATCATTATCTATTATAGAAAACCTTTTTTTTTTTTGGTAAGAAATAGTTATTATTTTGATGGACAATAGATGAAGTGGCTTAAACTTTAAGAGTAAACTATAAACAAAAATTAATAGAATTGGCTTACAAAGAGCAATAGATCAATCAACAATATCATTCATCTTGAAGCACAAACACCAAAATATTCACCAAGCATCCAAAGAAGATATCGCTATAGTCTCATCATACAACTTGTACCATACATGTTAGAACATTCACGAGTAATTGTCATTAAGGTCACAAAAAAAGTTCCAAAAGCCATTATGCCTTACAGTTCAATAACTTGCTAGTCAAAAAAAAACATTCATCTACAGGATAGAAAAAAAAAAAAGGGAGGAACAATCACACTAAGAA
This sequence comes from Amborella trichopoda, assembly GCF_000471905.2. The sequence continues at coordinate 948,694 of NW_006497421.1, forward strand.
AAAGAACCATAAATAAATGTACGAGCAAACACCTATTATATCAGGTATACCCTTGGTGTCCACCATGACCTTTGCTAACTCCGCCACACTACTATCCGACCTCTACAATAAACATAACACTAATAAGATCCCACATGCATGTTGCAGCCAAAGAAAAATCAACTTCAGATACTACAAATAACAAAAGAAAACTAAAAAAGTAAAATGGAGAACAAAAATTGAAAAAATCCACAGCAACAAGAGATGAAACACCAGAAATTAAGATCAAAACATGGTATCAATCTAGAAAACTTGCATTCCAAAAGATGATCAGGCCCACCATAAAACAATGTGGATTACTTCATATGTTATTCAAATGGCAGAAACAATACTTGCTTTCTTATATCTCAAACTTTCAAAAAAACACAGGAATATACAGTGTTTGATTGTAACATGCCCCTTATAAGGCGGGGCCCTCTACATATCTGTAGTCATGTGCCAAGGAGGACTACAAACAAAGGAAATCAAATAGACATTTTGAAGGCATCCAAAACAGGAAATACCATTTAAAGGATGTGTATGCTGCAACTTCCCTACCAATATATACTTCTCCCATTAATGACTTCAGCATTTATTAAAAAATTAATTGGCCTGATAACTTATTATTTCACCCAAATTAAAAGAAAACATGTAATTACATATGTTCCCTTGCCACAAGATTGGTGACGATGAAATTGATCACTAGAAAAACCACTACCTAATAACCCAGATTCGTCCCACCACCCCTATATCACATTGGTCTAAATAGATCACATTGCAAACACCGACACCCCAGTCTTTCCTAAGTGCCACAACTCAAAATGGGAAAACTTTCCAGAGTTTCAGATGTAATCATTATCCAGGGCTTACATGTATTTTTGGTGCCTCTTTAGCAAGGTAAAAGGAAAAAAAGAAATCCTTTAAAAAGAAAAATAAATCCTTTAAAATCCTTCAATAATCAGTAAATTGATGGTATTGGTAGTATGAATTTCATTTTTTAACATTTAGCTATATAATATTAAATGGTAACTATGGAAACTTGCATGTTTAATAGAATTATTTCTCCTTTTTATAATCATTATAGCATTTCACTCAGTGTAGACAGCAAAGTTTTTCACATTACGTGTAAGCTCTTGATGTTGATCACCATAGAACATGTCCAAGCAATCTCCAGCAAAAGAACAGTCAAATTAATGGAGCATCCATTTTATACCCTGCAAACCATTACAAAATACTTATACCGCTCAAAATAAATTGACAATTTCTAAGGGTCCTTTTATATCACCCCAAGACGGTCATTTATATCCTTAGAAAATGACATAAATTGACCATATACAAAATAAAAAAAATTGCAACTTCATCACCATCATTGGAGCCTTAACCCAACTATTTGGGGTCGACCACATGAATCCTCTTTTACTACTTTGCTCTATCAAGGGCCATACCTTTAAACCATAAGTCCCCATATCTTTTCTCACTACTTCCATCCATATCTTTTTGAGCCTTTCCCTTGCCCTTTTAGAACCTTCTTCTTGAACTAAATCGCACCTCCTAACCAGTGTTGTATTGGGTCTACATTGTACATGGTCAGCCCGCCTAAGTCTACTTTCTCTCATCTTATTGCCTATTAAATCCACACCTAAGTTCCCTCGAATGTATTCATTTTGAATTCTATTCTTTCTTGTCTGGCCATTCATCAATCTCAACAACCTCATCTCAGCTACACTCATCCTATGGGTATGTTGTTTCTTGACTTCCCAACATTTTATACCATAAAACAAAGCTGGTCTCACAGTATTCCTATAGAACTTCCCCTTCAAATTCATTGGCATACAGCAATCACATAAAACTTCGTTTGTACATCTCCACTTCGCCCACCTAGCTCTATTCTATGTGCACCATCTTCTCCAATCTTTATTTTCCTAAATTATCAACTCAAGATATTGGAATACTTTTTTTTAATATTTTTGACCATCAATCTTAACTACTTCTTCATTTCTACTCTTATTATTACTAAACTTACATTCCATATATTATGTCTTAGTGCGCCTAATTTTGAAACCTTTAGAGTCTAGAGCATCCCTTCAAAGTTTTAACTGTGTTGGCGCCGCTTTTAGTCTCATCGATCAAAATTATGTAATCTGCAAATAACATACACTGGGCCTAGTTAACTCCTCCATAACTAAAATAAAAGAGATATCGGCTCAACGAAGAGCCGTGATGTATACCTATTATCACTGAAAACTTACTTGTCTTTCCACTAGTTGTCTGCAAACTAGGTGGCGCTCCCTCGTACATACCTCTCACCATGCCAACATAGAATCTAGAGACTCCTTTTTTTTCCAACACCCACCAAATTAGATCTCTAGGTACCATATTGTAAGCTTTCTCTGAATCAATAAAGACCATGTGGAGGTCTTTTCCCTTCTCCATGAACTTCTCAATCAATTGCTTATGTAGGAAAATAGCTTCAATTGTTGACATTGCTGGCATAAAACCGAATTGATTTTTTGATATATTCGCTTCATGCCTCAGTTATTGCTCAATCATTCTCTCCCACAGTTTCATAGTGTGGCTCATAAGTTTGATCCTTGATAGTTTGCACAATATTGTATGTCTCCTTCGTTTATAAATAGGTACTACAGTACTTTTCCTTTATACGTCTGGTATTTTCTTTCTTCTTAACACCTTGTTGAATAGTTTACTTTGCTCGTCCGATACAACGTGTTGCTCATGAGGAACGCCTTAACATGAGCAAAAAACATAGATTCAGGATTCATAAAAAGTTGAAGCAAAGTTTTACACCAGATGCCTAACTAACACAACCCTCCTCCGTTACGCAGGCTTGGGACCAGCATGTTCGGCAAGGGGCCGACCAAGGAAGAGTTAAAAAACAAAAAAAAATAGTTGCAACGCACACTTGAAATTTGAAATATTATATATTGAAACAAGATACACACACATCTCTAATGGCCCAGATTGAAGCTCCGGAAACAAATGGCTAGCATTATTTCTCACACATGTATGCTATGATACAAAGGCATTGATATGTGTCAACTTCGGACTAGACTGTATAGACACATCTAATGGCCAGATTGAAGCCATGGAAATTGAAGGCCAGCATCACATATTGAATTTTTTTTTTTTATGACGAAACAGGAGTTTAATGGACACTAAACTTCGCATACATGTATCCTATGATGCAAAAGCACTGACATGTGCATCAACTTCTGACTAGACTATGAGTGTTAGAAAAACCAGCCCTAAATTTGCCCTTTTAGACACAACACAACACACCACACCATCTAAAGAGAGGGGAGGTGAATTTTATGCAACATTAGTACTTCTATAGCAAGATTTCATGAACAAAGGTAGAAGTTTCTAAAGCATCAAATACGGATGTCGTATCCTTAGTGTGTTGAGACACGCAAAAAGCCATAGAGACATGTGCCCATGTATGCCTTGCTCCACATAAAATTAGAAGTAATGGATATGAACCAAAAATGCTTCCCATAATCGATGAATGCAGGCCATCCAGATCGCCTCCTCTCCTTCAAATTAGGCCATCGAGCCTACAGTGTTCTATAGGTCAGGAGGCTCATAGGAAAACAAGCTTACAATGCTCCTTATATATATATATATATATATATATATATGAAAATGAAAAAGGCACTCATGAGTGAACTTCTAAAATATTTCACTCAAGGTTCATCATCGTCTAAAGTCCATTAGACGGTCATGACTATCTAACAGTATTTGAATTTTAATATTTTTTATTTATTAGATTAACATCAAATTTTGTATGTATGTGCATCTCAATGAGGCACAAGTAAACAAAATATAAAAAAATTCAAACCACAAAAATGACCAAATTATCCGTAGTTATATTTTAGGGGTATTTTTATCATTTTATTTTTCAATAATTACATCATGATATTTTATTTTCGTGCGAATTTGTTAGAGGTACACATACCCCAAATTTTAGATAAATCGAATTCATAGAAAAAATATTGAAATTCAAATACTATTGGATAGTAGTGGTCATCTTATTTGTTACTAGTCCATCTCCTTTTTTGCTCTGGACCTCTGCAGGTGCACTCTTTGTTTCTTTTGTACAGTTTCTCTCTTGTAATTGGGCGCATCTTATAAGCACTCCATTTTGCATAGTTTATGTCCTGTAATTGGGTGTCTTATAAGACCTCCATTTTTTGTACAGGACCACTGCTACGTGGCCTATTTTTTGGTCGAGAGACCTGGTCTGTGGGTACTCTTGGCTGTTACTGATGTACACTTCTTCTTTTAGCAATACAAGTAGTTAACTTCCTCAAAACAATAAAAATCGTGGTCGTCTTATGGACTTTGGATGCTAATGAACCATGAGTGAGGTGCTGTAGAAATTCATTCAAGTGTTTGTAAAGTGTCATCCACACACACACATACAATGATTAGGAACTCCCCTCAGTTAAGGGACTCCACCCTTGGCCAAGACAAGTTACTTAGTCATGTCCTATACAAGGCCAAAAGCCCTAGATAAATTAGAAAAAGTAAAAATAAAATAAAATGACGCTAATAAAAGTTAAATAAAACCAAAAACAACTTTGAAAACACCAAATAAGCTTTAAAAAGTATTAAAATAAAATATAAAATTAGGGATTATGCTAAAAAAACTCACCAATCTTTGCAAAAAATTCCAAATTACATATAAAAAATTTATAGAACAATCCCCTATTTTTACATTTTTTGGGATTTTTTGAATTTTTTTTATGTACCCTGAGTTGTATACACAACTCATGGCAATTTTGCCTACCCATAGGGCAGGCCGAGTTACTAGCCCTAAGTCCACTTCCAAGACGGCTCGAGCGAGTCCCGTAACACTATATAATATATGTATACACATATATAAATGATTCACAGCAGAGGAAATTCCTAAGGCAGTTATGGACCTTGACAAGGACAAGCCCCAGGGCCAGATGGCCTCCCCATTGTTAATTTTCACAACTTTTGGAGTGTAGTAACCCCAGATGTTCTTGCTTTCTTTAATGAATTCTATCAATGGGGTCGCCTAAACTTAGCTATGAACTGTACCTTAATTTTCCTCATCCCAAGATAGAGGGGGCCTAAAAAATGAGAGATTTTCAACCAATTGGCCTCCATAATTCCTTGTACAAGATTTTGGCAAAGGTCCTTGCCTCGCATCTCCAAAAAGTTCTTGGAAAATGATATCTATCTCCCAATCGGCTTTGTCGCTAATAAGCAAATGCTGGATGGTATGGCACATGAGACCATACATTTTATGTCCTTCAATGGTGAGAAGGGTTTAGTCATTGAGTTAGATTGGGAAAAGGTTTATGATCATGTGGACTGGGATTTGCTCAATGAACTTCAGCAACATGTGTTTCAGTAGTAGGTGGAGGTCTTGGATTTGGGATTGTATCTCCAACCCCTCATTCTCTGTTATGACTAATAGTTATCTGGTTGGTTTTATCGCTAGTTATAGTGGGCTGAGACAAGCTGACCCCAGTCTCCCATCTTGTTCACCTTCATCGGGGAACACTTTTCTAGATCCATCTCTAGATTGTAAACCTTAGTTCGCTTACGGGTTTTAGAACTTCAGCTATCCACCCTACTATTTCCCACCTATTGTACGCTAACAACACCTTAATCATATGTGGTACTGCCCCAATCCAATTGAACCTCTGGATTTTTCTCAGAACCTTTGAAATTTCCACAAGGATGAAGGTCAACATGACCAAAATTAAGATGTTGGAAGTTAAGATGGCGAACTCCGAAATCAGTCTACTTGCCGATAACCTAGGTTGTAGGACTGATAGCTTCCCAGCTAACTATCTTGGACTTCCCAGACTTAGAAAACATTTTTTGGACAACGTTTTGGAGAAGTTTAACAGGAAGCTAGCCAAGTGGAAGGGCAGGGTCCTTTCTCTCAAGGGTAGAATAACTCTCAACAAGGCCACTTTGGCTAATATTCCTATCTACAGATGTCCCTCTCCTAAATTCCCTCTTCTATGCCCCTGCAGTTGGATAAGCTCATGGGAAATTTATTTCAGGCAAGGCCATTGAGGGTCATAAGTTTCACCTTGATGCTTGGGAAAGAATTTGTAAGCTAAAAGGCTAGGAGGCTTAGCGATCGGAGGATCAAAGAGAATAATTACCCTCATTGGGCAACTGATGGTGGAAATTCACAAGACCTGATGACATCCTTCAGAAGTAGATGATCCAAGCCAAGTATGGTCCCAATACTCTTAGATACAGAACCTCCGCAGCCTGAACATTATCGCCGGGAGCAAGACGGCTGTTAGGAATAACATTAGATTTAAGGTTGGTAATGGGGAACGACTCAGATTTTGGAAAGAGTTGAATGGGAGTAGTGCCCTTGGAAATCTGTTGTTCCTCCCTTATACTATTGCCTCTTCTATGTAGAGAAATTGAAATCCTTCAATCCTTGTCTCATGCCTTCTTTCCCCCCACAGGCGAGGACACTCTAATTTAGTCTCCTTCCCCCCAAGTAAATTTGATGCCTCCTTTTATTCTATTCTTGCCCCCTCTACGAAGTCCCTCTCCTTCTCAAATAGGTTCATAGTTACCAAATCTCTCACCGAAGGCCACGACCCCGATTTGGAACCTTGATTCAACAATTCCGACTAAGAATCTTCACGAAACCCGTTTTCGTGAAATCTAGAATCTTGATTCCTTATTTTAAAAATCTCGATTTCCATACTTATAAAATCTCATTTTCAATATTTGCTGATTTTCAATTCTGCAATTGGTGAATCTCAATTCTACACTTGTTGAAACTAGTTAGTTTCACATTTACTGAAATTCTACCACTCCCCCCCCCCCCCATCTTTTCTTTTTTTTTTTTGCTTTTTTATGAGAAGTGATGATTACAAGTTTTCAAGGCATCAAAGTACTCGAGCTAAACATCCAATCTCAAGCTATAGTCATCTTTTTTGGCATGAAATAACCAATAGGAACCAAAATGGTGGCCCACTTTTTTTACTTAATTCTTCAAAATATGCATGGAATTGATCCAAAGGGAAGACTGCAACTCCAAGATGTTAGAAATAATGTAAACGTGCATGTGTGGCATGTCGGTCAATGAATGGCATTGAAACATGTATTGTTTCCCTCTCAGTTCCCTCTCAATTCCAAAGATGTCGAAATCTCGACTCCATAAATGAAGAAATCTCGATTCCATATTGGTCAATTCTAGCTAGGTCGGAAACTATTCCAAAGAACCAGGAATCTAAATTCTATCTATGTAGGGATCTTGATTCTATTTTAGTCTAATCTTGATTCCTAAACATAAGAATCTTGTCCCCCACGTACGGACGTCGATATCAAAAACAAGAACGTTCTAGGCGGCGATTTTGCTCTTCCAATTCCTAAATTGAATTAATTTCTGAATCGCTTCACGTAACTATGAATAGGATATGGTTGTTTGTTCCTATACCACACAAGTTCCAAGCTTTTGTGTGGATTCTTTCTTAAGGGAAGCCACTCCCCATTGACAAGCTCCAAAGAGAGGGCCTGCCAATGCCAAACCAATGTACTCTATATCAAGAAGAGCAATCTGCCTCCCACTTGTTTCTCCATTGTCGAGTAACATACTCTCTCTAGTCGTATTCCCTCCAACTTTTCAGCCTTCAATGGGCTACCCCTCCTTCCATACCATAGTTGTTTTTGGCTTTCCTGTTCCCCCTTTTTCTTAAAAGTGATAGGAATTTGTGGATCATAGGAGTCTTCACCCTCTTTTGGGCGATTTGGAAGGAGAGGAATGCAAGAATCCTTCGTAGTACATCAAGACAATTCCATTCTCTCAAAGATTCCTTACTCTCAGACATTTATTTTTGGGCTACAAAATAATTCTAGCATATTGTAATATTACAATCTCCCATGCCCTTCATGATTAGGAGACTTTATTGTCTTGGCCAATATCTCACCTAGACTTAGCAGTGTAGGTTCCTCAAACTCGATACTGATGGCTTTCCTCAAACTCGATACTGATGGCTCCTCCCTAGGTAACCAAGGTTTCCTCTCTTTCTCAGGCTCCATAGGCGTCACCGACTGTACTAAGGCTAAAGCAGTGGCTTTACTTAAAGGCATAAAGAGAGTCATTCATCTAGTATCCCAACACTATGGTCTTTCAGTTGAGGTTGATTCAAGAAATGTCATAGCCTGGGCATTTAATGACATTCAGCCCCTTTGGACGTTATCATGTATTTTTTAACATATATCTTTTCTGTGCAGAAGAATCCTAGTGACCTTCAAACATATCCTCAGAGAAGCCAATTCTACTTTAGATAGACTGGCTCAAGAAGGCGCTCAAGAATTAGTAAGAATAAATGTCAGCCCCATATGACTTCTTTCTCTCTGTGTCTTTCCGCATAATATACCATCATTCCTCTCTCTCTCTCTCTCTCTCTCTCTCTCTCTCTCTCTCTCCTCACACACACACACACACAATTTCGACCCTTTTGTCACACTCCTAGCCTACGAATCCTTTACTCTTTACCTTTTCTCTTACCCTTACCACTACCAAAGAAAAAAGAAGGAAAACAAATGAGAAAAAAAAAGAACAAAAACAAATTATAGAAGGGGGAATAGAAAACACAAAACTTTAGGTTGTTATGTAGGATATTCGGGGAATAGAAGACATAAAAATTTCACTCTTTCTTTCTCCCCTCCTTTACAATTACTTTACTTTTTCATGTTCTCTTTAACTGTATTGATGTAACTTCTTTATGTATCTTCTTTTTCCCTCTTTTCTCTTCTCTTTGCTCTCATATTCTTCCTTTCTTTTCTTTACATTCTCACTAACTCAGACTTCACCACTACCTCATTTCTCTCGTTCTTCTGTTCTTCTCCTAGTTCTTTTTCCTTTATTTTTTTTTGGGGGAGTACACACATATAATCCTTTCCTCAAAAAACAAGTAGCGTGATGATAAATATATATATATATATATATATATATATATATAGGAATATGTTTTAATAGGGCTGCAGCCCTATCAAAGAAAGTAAAGCATCACTTTAACATTCACCGAGAATTGCAGTTCTGACATCTAAAAACCTTCAAATCGATCACCTCGGTCTTGACCATTATGATTGTGAAAAAAAATAGGATTTTAAGCCCTAAAAATAGTGCACATTGTAATACATTATATAAACACTCCATTTCACCCTAAAAATAAGTGTTCATAGATTCACAAGATCTGTACTATTTTTTTAGCTTCAAATTTTACAATCGGTGTTGGAAATTTATTTTAGAGAAATCATGGGAATTTCTGATGCCCAAAGTGCTTTCCAAACAAGGATTCACGGTGAGGTTTACTTTGTTTTCATAAAGCCTAGGCCTTATATAAACTATATGCATATGTGCACTTTGTGTGTGTAATGAAAATATGAGATGTGTATATAAATATATAGGCGATTTAACTATGAATCTTCAAGATGAGACCTTGTAGTTTATCTTATTTGCGGATGACATAGTTTTGATTGATGAGACTATTAACACAAAGTTAGAACCTCGGAAGTTTGCTTTAGAATCTAAAAGTTTTAAATTAACCAGATTAAGATCATATGTGGAATGCAAGTTTAGTAATAATAGGAGTAGAAACGATGAATTAGTTAAAATTGATAGTCGTGAAGTAATTAAAATATATTATTTTCGATATCTTGGGTCGATTATCTTTAAAAAATGAGAGATTGAGGAAGATGTTACTCATAAAATTAGAGTTGGGTGGATGATGTGGGAATGTGTTTCTAGAGTTTATGTGATCGTCCCATACCAATGAAACTGAAGATGAAATTCTAAGGACGGTTATAAGACCCGTCATGCTCTATCGGACAGAATATTGGGCAGTCAAAAAACAACATAATATCCATACAATAAGTGTAGTTGAGATGAACGAGTGGAAAGACAAGGAAGGATAAAATAATATATTCGTGTGAACTCATGGTGAGCTCCAATAGGCGATAAAATGAGGGAAAGTAGATTTTAGTAGAGCATCGACCTAGACCAGAACTGATTAAGTAGGGTGATTAAATTCAAGTGGAATGATCTAAAAGAAGAGCTAAGGGGAAGGACATAGATGGAAGTAGTAAGAAAAGATATGGTGGGTCTCACTGAGAGTATGGCCCATGATCGAGAGGAATGGCACAGCAAGACTAGTGTAACCAGAGAGTATGGCCCATGAACGAGAGGAACGGCACCGCCCCAAGACTAGTGTAACCTGATGATGATGAAAATGAAATTAACAAGTAAAGCAATGAAAATCATTGCCATGAGAACAAAATAACAAAGCCCATAAATAATAAATAAATAATTAAACGATTGAAAATGATGATTCCAGAAGGTTCCACTAACCACATCGGCAAGCACGAAAAGATGCTTGGAAGGATCATCAGGCGATAGTTGGGTAGAGAGAGAATGGAGCTTTTCCTGACTTCTGGAGCACCCAACAATGGTGTGGCCCCTTTTGGCCATTTCTAGAGCGAGAGCGCGCCCGAGCCCTCTGCTAACGCCCGTTATCAGCACCAGCTTTGCTGACCCGCCAGAGCTCAACGCGTTCACCATCTTATTATGGCCAGAGAGAGAGGGATTGGGTTGTGTTCTTAGTTATCGAAAAGGGGGAGAGAGAGAGACAGAGGGATTGGATTTTGTTCCCTGCAATCAAAAATGTCAGATAGAGAAGGGATTGGAATTTATTCCCAGTTACCACAAAATGAGAGAGAGAGAGAGAGAGATGGGTCTTGGGCAGTTGGAAGAGAGAGACGAGAGCTTGGAGCCAGGCGGAAAGGATGGGCCTTTTTGGCGGGAGGGAGAAGCGTTATGCGGGTAAAAACTTGTAGAACAGAGGAACCAGGCGACTGAGTTTTTAGAGAGAGAGACTCAGTTCTACAGAGAGAGACTTGAGTGAGATGGAGAAACCGACCCAGCGAGAGGCGCCACTCCCTTTCGGAAACGTCGGTTGCATATTCGAGGGAGGGGCCCAAAGATCTCATGCTCCGGGTGGAGCATAGTGTCCATTTACTTTCTTGGGCAAAACTCAATATTTTCCCAAATAAAAAGTTTATATAAACCCTTACAAACTTTTTTTGATGCTCAAATATCTTTAAATTGATCATCTCGACTTCAAGATACATGGTCATAAAAAAAAAAAAGTTTTCAAGTTTTGGAAATAATGTATATTTTAATATATTTTTTGGACCATTAATTTTTAAGATTTTCAAATTTTTATAGATTTACTCAATCTACAATATTTTTGAAGCTTTACATTTTATAATTAAATATGAAAATATATTTTAAGACTATCACAAAAAATTTCAATATTGAAAGATAATTCTCAATACTATTTAAGATGCATTTTACTTTGATTGTTTAGAGCCTAGGCTTTATACAAACCGCACATTTTTTAGAAATGAAAAAGTTTATACAAGGATGCAACCTTATAATGTACAACTACGGATGCACTTCAAAAATCGATCGGAAAACGTAGTTTTAATGTTGAAAAAACATTTGATTGATTATCTCGACATCAAGATGTATGGCCATGAAAAATAAAAAGGTTTTTAAGTCTCATAAATAGTGCATTTTACAATATATTATCTACATTGCCCATTTTCAAGATTTTCATATGTTTATAAATCTACTTGATTTTAACCATTTTTTAAATTTAAAATTTTATAATTAGCTATAAAAATAGATTTTGAGATAATCCTAATAACATTTTACATCAAAATTATATACCTTGATAAAATTTGAAGGTGCACCTTACCTCTACAGCTATGGATACATCTATATGCCAATTGTACCCTTTTAGAAGGCTTAATTGTTTTGACAAAATCTTTTAAGAGAAATGATCCTATAGGACCCCTCTCCCATCCATGTGTGCAGGATCCCAAATGATCACTATTAAATTTAGCATGGATCTCTAAAAAAATCAAGTTTCACACTCATATGATAACTTTTATAGATATCCATGTCAAATTTAATGGTGATTCTTTTGGGTCCTACACACATGGGTGGGAGAAAATCCTATAGGATCATTACTCGTCTTTTAAATCCCATACTGTATGTCAATTGAAAATTTTTGTAACGCCTTAATATCAATAGAAGTTGTCTAATTTTTTAAAGGTGAAATTCAAGTGTTAAAAAACTCAAAACTATGGAAAAAATAAATTCTTTTGAATATAATCATCTATGATTCTAGGTGGCTCCCAAACTTTCAAATCAATAAATATTCCATTATTAGATCTCTATGAGACCGAGTAATCGTACAAAATTCCTCTAGCGAGAGCATAAAATACACACTCGAGGGACAATAAACCATGATCAACAAAACCATATGAGCCCATGCTTGTAAGTATTTGATACCTTCCAATGCCAATGTGGGGGGCAAAAAACAAACATTTGGTTGTGGAGTTCTTACACGTTTATGGTGGTGGGCCACTTTGGATTCAATTGTTATCTTTAAATTTGCATGCATATGGATCCCATTGGGTGATGATCATCATCATACCTTTTTTCGAACTAATTGAGGTCGACTATTTCGAATCCTGGTTGGTCATTCTGCATACTCTCATGAGGTCATGAGTTTCCATATCTATTATCACTACTTCCAACTACGTTTTTTTTTACCTACTTTTTTTTCTTTTTTAACCTTCCACTTGAGCTAACTCATAAGTGTTGTACTAGGTCTTTGCCGCACATAGCTAACCCCACCTAAGTCTAATTTGTCCCATCTTATCGTCTATTAGTGTCACACCAAAATTATCTCAAATGTATTCATTCCAAATTCTATCCGTTCGAGTCTTGCCACTCATCTATCTCTACATCATCATCTCAGCTACATTCATTCTATAGGGATGTTGTTTATTGACCACCCAACATTATGCTTCATAGAGCCGAACTGTCACAACTGTTCTATAATATAGATTCTAAATTCATGGTAAGTTTTGGTAAAATTTTACATTGGCTGCCTACCTACCACAACCCACATCCTTTATTTGGATTTAGGACGGGTTAAAATAAAGTTTAAGGTCATCACCTTTCTTAGACTACCCATTGGGCGATTAGAATAAAAAGAAAAAGGTATACAATAACATAAAAAGGAAAAAAAAAAATGAGCCTACCATCTTGATGATAGATTATCATTGATAATTGACTTTTATAGTTATCTATTCTTAAATAAAAAATGTAATATATTTTTGTCAAAAAAAAAAAAAACCCAACAGACTCATATTGCACCGTAAATCATTTGGCTTATAGAATCTTCTCCTTTGAGCTACACATGAATATATTGGCACATAGAAAGTGATATACTGAAGCACAAGGGACTATATTCCATAAGCCAATAACTTTATGCTCCAAAATAAACATGCTAGCTAAAATATATCGGTTGTATAAGGCATTCACCTTAAATAACCAAAGTAACGTGCACCTTCAAATTCAATGTAAATATGCATCTCTAGTGCGAGAAAACTTATAATAACTTAAAAATCTATTTCCATTCGTAGATGTAAAATTGCAATTTCAATGAACGATACAGATGAAGTTGATCTATAGAGGTTTTATTTTTTTTGAAACTAACAATCTAGATAATGTGTTATATTATACACTATTTTTGGGACTTGGAATTCATTTTTTTAAAATCTATATATTTCTACGTCGAGATGGGTAGTTGGAGGATTTTCCGGCATTGAAACAACCATGGAAAAGGATGCAAATATTTACACGGTTTGCCATACACACCACAAAACTACAAATATTTACATGGTTTGCCACAAATAGCAACAACCATGGGGAAAGAGGCAAGCAAATTCACCAAACAACGAGGATTACAAGATTTAGTGAAAATACTTATCTTCCCAAACATATTGATGGATCGAGATCAGGGATCCTCCCTTCCTTCTCTTTCTCTCGCTACACTAAAAAGAAACAACAATGAGAGATATTGTTGGAAAATTGGTGGGTGAAATGAAACCTAAAAATGGAACGATTTTAAAAAGATAAGAAGGATAATTAGTCATTGGGATACGGGAAAATGAGTAGAGACAAAGGTTATCCCACTTGTTTTCTCGTATGGGAAAAAATGTTTTATAGAGTCACAAGGTGATTACACATTACTATAGTAGTGACTATATATACTACCAACAACTATAAGTTACATGTAGCCTCTTAAGTGTAAAGTGCATCATCAAGTGCTTTTGCGCCGACGCCCTCGCACACTCACATACGCATCACACGCTTTGTGTGCTCTGCACATGCATCATCTCTCTCACATTTGTACTAAGAGTATAAGGCATGTGAATGCCTACTCTTAAATATGCTCGTAAAATGATCTCCTCTTCGATATGGGCCAAAGAATCCACAACTTTATCTATCTACAGAATACAACTTCTAAAAAAACTACAAAACCATTTTGTTGTTTTGAAATACAAATAGGTAATTTTTAAACCAAAAATACTAGCAGATATTACCTAATTGGAGCTTACTTTCTCTAGCTTTCCTTCATCAATAAGATCTCTCTATTGGCCTCCTTAATTTTTCAAGATACTCTCTTAGTTTCCTTCATCTTGGCGTCCTTCATCGATAGGCGCTGTCCCTATTGGTTTTCTATATGGTGACCCAACTAGGGCACACAAAAATAATGATTCGATAAAAGATCGTGATTTTACATACTCACAATGGGAAGTAATATCAACCAAGTCTCTATAAGATAAGAATAAGCATAATCATGCATATTCTTTGTTCAACTCAACCTTCATTTAGGAAATAAACCTTTTATGGGGTGGTGATTTTGGTGCCGCCAACACCAACACACACTCCCCCATAATCCCATCTCCCTCCCTCTCTCTCTCGATCTCCTACTTTCTACTCTCTACATTAGCTATGTGCCCTTTTCTCTTTCCCTACTCTTTCACTCGGCTCTCTCTCTCGTCGAACTCTTTCAACCCCATCTCTCTCTACCTCTCTCTCTCACACACATACACATACTGAAAATAGCTCGTTGCCCTTTCTTCCTCTTCTCCCATTATCTCCCTCTCTATTCTCTCTCCTTGAGATGGCTCTATACCAACTATCTCATCCCTTACATGGGACTCATCTCTCTTTTCTTTTTTTCCTTTCGTTTTTTTTACTATATAAAAAATTGTAATTTTTACATGGTGAAATATATGTTTTAATGAGTATAATTAATAGATTTCTTGAGTTTTATATAGCGCATATACTATAGCTTTTTTATTTTTTTCGCATAGTAAAATCTACATGCTTTATTGTGTTTTACATGGTGAAATATATTCTATAGATTTTACCTTTAGCAAGGATTTCAATTGAGCAAACATTTCATCATAGACGGGGAGGAAAAAGCTTATGTAAGGTATCAAAGGTGTATTATATAAGTAAGAAGCGTATAAAAAATCAATCATAAAATGTTATTCCAATGTTGAGAAACCTTCCAATTGATAACTTTGATCCGAGATGAATAATATAAAAAAGGGATGATTACAAGTCCTGAAATAGTGACTTACCAAAAAAAAGTATTAAAATAGTACATCGTGTAATACATTTTTTGACCGTCTATTTTCAATATCTTAAAATGTTTATAGATCTACTCGATCTGCATCATTTTTGAAACTTTAAAAGTTCACAATTAGGGATGGAGTAGATTTTCAAACCATCTTAAGAGTTCCAAACACTAAAGCCACATCTTCTTATAGGGTTTAGTGGTGCGCCTTACTTTAATTGTTTAAGGTGGACGCTTAAAATAAACCGCATCCAAAATAAAATAAAATAAAGTCAAATAAAACCAACTAACCAATGAATAAAACACAATAATTAGAACGTGTTATAATGCAAATCTTAGACGATCAATAGGTTGTTAAGTCAATCTATCTCGTTACATGTACCATGGATGGGTGGGATATGAAAATATAATTGTCATTCTATATTTCAACTTCTTGCCGATTAGTTGTTCGAGGAATAGTCAGAACCATCTAATTTTGGAAAGAGGCTCAGGTTGTGATAGTAGCACACCCAATACCTTAGTTGCATATTGTGGCTATGGAAGCGACTAAAAGCTTAAAAAACTGCTAACCAATTAAAAAATGGCACTAACCAAATAAAAAATGCGTAGGAGCCTGTCATGCTCACCGAATTACCCAAAAAAAAACAAATATCCAATTTTCAGAAATTTAAGTTTAACTGAGGAATAAAATCATTGAAAACCCTAGGTGTCAGGCTTCCGAATTCTAATAGTTTTCCGGTTCTTTGTTTTCAAGAGTGCGCTGCATTTTTTTTCCATTGTTTTTGCCACAGTTTCTAAAACAAACAAACAAAACCAAAATCAAAACTCCAAAAAATAAAGTAGAGCTTGGATTGGTGTAGGAAGTAGCTCATTTGTACTTACCTTTTTTACATTTTTGGCAATTTTTCCAAACAAAGAGGCAAAATGGTACATTTCATTTATTTATTTTTTGGGTAATTTAGTTGGCAAGATAGGCATCCTACCCGTTTTCTCATATAGATTTATTAGTTACCTTTTCTAAATGTATTAGTAGGTGGTGTCTGCAGGATTGGAAACCACCTAGCCTCTTTCCTAAAATAGTCCCATTTCATTTGACCTTTGGGTCTTTGCATTTGGAAATAAAAAAGTTGAACCCCTTTTATTGCAAATGTGATTAATGTCCATTTGATTACACCCTTTTATGTATGACCAGGAGTTCAAAAAAATTGTGATTATTAACAATGAGAAGACGCCATTTATATGAAATGTGTGGTTTCTATGATAACTTTAAACAATCCAATTAAAGCGCACATCCAAATTTTATCATAACATGCAATTTTGGTGTAAAAAATTATTAGGACTGTCTGAAAATATATTATTATCTCTAATTATAAAATTTTAAGTTCTAAATGCTTAAAATCAAGTAGATCTATAAACACACGAAAATATTGAAAATCTTGAAAATGGATGGTCTAGATAATTTGTTGTAAGATGCACTATTTCTAGGACTCAAGATATTTTTTTTATTTTCATATTCATACATCGAGATGTTGAGATGATCAATTAGGGGGTTTTTCAATATTAAAACAATATTTTTCGATGAATTTTTTAAGTGCATCTTTAATTCTACATTTTATGGTTGCATTCTTATATAAACTTTCTCCTTATATGAAAGTCGCGATTGTCTATTACATTTATATGTCTAGATGGAAACTTCTACATTCTATATAAAGACAATGAGCATCTCATTTACGTGGGGAGTCGATAATATTTTTAAATATCTCTCTCCATTTCTTGAATTGATCTAAAGTGAATTTATATCACCTTTTCAATCATTAGACGCCAACAAATAATAGTTAGAATAATGGTTTTCATGGTCTAACAATCATGTTCAAATTTTGACAGACTTTGAGCAAATGAAACAACTGAGCGACACCAGACCCCAATGGCCCAACCATGCTCTCCTGGGGAGATTTTAATGATTTTAGTGCACTAATTGAATACTTCCTTAGTTTTAATAACAATAATTGTCATTGTTGGGGTGGGAACATGATGATTTATTAGTGATCATGTTGATTTCCCCTTAACTGGAACATGAGTGGGGATTAATGAATACAATTAAGAAGAGGAAGAGATTGGAAACATGAATATGTTAAAGGTTCATATGTGGGTTAGCAATATAGAACTACTTAATTATGCTGGTTGTTTAGGATTAGTAATACGATCTTTAGTTTTCATTGTAGACCCTTGTTCTGGACTGCTAGATCTCAATAATTAGGTTATTGTTGTCATTTGACTTGAGCTACTAGGGATGCCATATTATTGAAATGCCTTAGGGGGCGTTTGGCTGTACATACTATACCTATTAATACATTAATTTAACAACATTATTCTCTAGTTTATGTTGTTTTGTGGAAGGTGACTTATTGAATATGATTAACTGATGTACCAAGTGTACTAGACCTCCGTGGAGAATTTTTCTGATGTGGTTAGAGGTTATGGATATTTGTGAGGACTTGATGATTTCGTTCTTACATGTTTGTTGGGATGCCAATTACGTAGCTGATGGCCTTGCTGAGTTTGGTACGAGCCAAAAAATGTTTTTATTTAGGATGATTTGATTAATGTATACTTCCTTTATAGCCATTCAGTTTATTTATAAAATAACTTAACATAGTAAAAAGAAAAAGAAAACAATATTGTATAGAATACGTTCTCTGTTGTTTAGTAATATCTATTTTAAAATTATCTAAGATAAACTTATAGACAATTATAAGTTTATCTTTTTGAGAAGATGTTTTAACTTTTTAAAGATAATTTGTTGAGACTCGCATCTTTTTAGCGAGTAATAGCTAAAACTAACTAAAAATCACAAAAAAAAAGTTATCTAATTAAATATTGTTATAAAATACAAGGTACATACTGAACCACTAAGAAAACAATAATATTAATAATAATATATTAATTTCAGACAAAATAATATTATGAAGAAGAGAAATTTGTTTTTTTAAACATATTTTATGGCCGGTACCTATTTGAAATGGATTTTAATACCCACTGCTAATTTGAGACGAGGATAGATATTAGCACGAAAGGAAGTCTTTGCAATCTTTGCAGTGTGAGGGGTGTCTTCGTCAAAACTTTGTCTTATTTGTTAATTTTAAAAGAAGTTTGGGCTATTTTAGGTATTTAGCTCCAAATATAAGCAACCTTCGCGGTTTCATCTCATCAATTTGCAGAGGGAGAGAGATCGCTCCTGTTTATGGTACATCTTTATCATCTATTTTCAATATTTATTTGATACTTTTCTCATATATGTACGCCTTTTTGCTCATATTTATACTGATTTATAGTGCATTAGTTATGTTTACCTTGATGGTTATTGATAACCTTCAAATGACCTAAATTTCACTGGTTTTTTTTTTGTCAATATTTGTATTCCTTATGATTTTTAAATTCTCAGCTTTGGAGGAAAGTTTCTGTTTTTTCTTTCTCTATCTCCAAAATCAGGGCTTTAGTCACTGGAAGGCCCAAGTTCTTGACTATGTGTAAATCATTTTTCAGCCGTTTTTAGTGTCCAGTCCATGGAAATTCGGACATATATATTGGCCCTGTTTAGGGCTTGTTTGATGCATGCTACTGATTTTCTGAATGTTTTTGAGTTTATTTATGTTGTTTCCAATTGTTCTGAGGTCATGGTAGTCATGGGGCTGTTTGCTGACACGTGTATATCTATACAACTATATTGTCTCATTGCTAGTATATAACTGCTTTTGTTATATTTTTTGTTTCAATCTTTGATTATTGAGAGTGGGATACCATGGAAGATGGTGTAGGTTGTAAAATTATGTAAAGCTCCTTTCTCCATTGTTCATAATTTTTAACGGAATGATTAGTTTTTTGGGACCTTTTGTCATATGCATTTCACACGCATTTTTGTAAAATAAGACAATTTGCATTTTTATTATTTTATTTATTTGTGTTTCACAATTACTCTCAAGATATATGGGTCCTTTTTTTTGGATAATTGCATGAAATGCTCAGTTAAATCCTCAATGAAACTATCAATTCCCTAACATGGATAAAAATTCATGAATTTTTGACTCCTCCCAGGGTAAAAGGTTGATCTTGGTTGGTTACCCTCTGGAAATTCACTACCTCTCCTTTGAATCTTTGCTTAACTCATTTCGAGAATAATTTAGACTTCCTACTATAAGTTCAATTGAATGGTATAAAAGAAATTTCACAAATTTTGACTCTTCTGGCCCTATTAGATTGATCTTGGCTGGCTATAATCTGTGAGTTATTTTTCTACCATTTGAATCTGTACCTAGCTCCCTTTGAAAATAATTTGGGCTGCCCATTTTAGGTTCAGTCTTCAGGATGCCGAGCTCTCTGACTGTAAACTGTCATTTTGAGCAAGAAGTAAACTAGGATTCTTTCTCTCTCTCTCTATATATATATATATACACAACAACACACACATACACACACACACACACACACACACACACACACACACACACACACACACACACACACACACACACACACACATATATATATATATCTCCTGATTAATTTTCGTTGCCTGGTTCCATACCAGCTTCACTAGTTTCCTGGGCTACTACGATTAGCTTATTTTTGCGAAGAGAGATTGTAAGCACCTGTTTGGTGTGACTTATGATGGATTCTCCATCATAGTTTAACTAGCGAGTGTACTTTTTAGTATACATTACCAAGGTGGATGAAGCATATATGTAATGTAGCAAAATTTGGATGCAATTTCTGTGAGCCTGCTTTTTTTGTTTATCCATTTTTTGGGAATGGAAGTCATTATGATATTGGGTTGTAAGTTTATTGAATTGCAAGAAATTATTATTTTTGGCAACTGATCATAAAATTTGCTTTCTTGGATCTCGTTATCGGAACTGAACTGCTCATTAAATAAATAAATTATATAATGTTTTTTCTTTTCTTTTTATTAGGTAGTGCATTGTTAGGGATCGTGAACACCTTAACTAATCAAGTCCGAGCTGGATTCCTAAAGTAATATGATCCTTCCCTAAAATGTCCCCTGATATTATCTATATCAAACATTGTAATTAGTTATCTCAGCCTTCTTTCAGCCTCTAAATGGACAATTTTTTAAATGATTGATAGCCAACTCATTAAATAGCATAATATTTTTCCAAAATCTCTTTCAGACTACAGTATGGCCTCTTATATCTGCATGGCAGTATCGTTTGCTTAATACATTATCTTATAGACTCTTTTAAAAAATATACTTTTCAGTGATTCACTTGGAATTCCCATCCATAATTTTACAAACACATTTTTTGCCAGTATCTGTGGTTTTCTTGCATTTTTGGAACGGATTGCTTCATTTATTTGCTTCTTGGTCATAATTTTTTTTGAGTTTGATTCTGCAGGAAGCAGGAGGCACAATGTGTCAAGGGAATAAGAAGCTTGTGGTATGATGCATTTCTTTCTTGTCTTATACTTCTGGCATGTTATGCAGCTATCATGATCATAACTTGTCTTGGTTGCATTATTGCAGATCCTGGGTATTCCTTGGGAAGTAGATGATGAAGGTCTACGGCAATACATGAAGCAATTTGGTGAATTGGTTGATGTCATGGTGATGAAAGTAATATTTTTTCCTTTCATAAAAAATATTTGAAAGTAGTAGTAAATTCCCTCCAACTTATTTTCTACTTTTCATTATTACATGCTTTGAGAACTATGCGTTTCTATTTGATTTTTGACCCACAACCATCTGCTGATGACATTGGTTTCTTAGAACACATAATTTTTCATTATTTTGTAATTTTGCTTAATGCACTAGCCCTGGTTTGCTACCTATTTATTGTATTTGCATATTTGTTTTTTGCATGCCATTCCATAGAAATAAAAAGCATTGGAACAAAGTTGTATCGGGTTGACTAATATAACGAGGGATGGGCAATGCATCTATTTCTTGTCGGTTGGGATGAGCTGAGCATCTCAAAATTCATGTGTCATAGCCTTCGTTCATTCCTACACTTGCTACTTCATCCATTGGGTTAAGATAGTTAAGAATCTGAGGCTTGCTGGAGAGTGAGAACATGCCAATTGAGGCATTGACCATTGTGCAACCTTGACTATATATGGGCAAGAATAGTACAGTTAAGAGTGTAATATTTGTCCAAAAGACACCACAACTGGCCCAGAACTTATTGGGCTGATGAGGCGTCCTTAAGTTGTTTGAGCTCTGAAACTTAATTCGCATCCATTACAATCTCTATCAATAAACTTGAAGTGTTTGATTGCCTAGACTTGATATTATGGTATTGTCACAGACCATGATTCGTCTATTTTTTTTTATCCTTATGCGTCTCTATTGACATAATACATGCTGATCCCAATACTGGATGCTTTTGTAGCCATAATATTGATAGTTGATTCATGGTAAACCAGATTTTCATTGCCTAAAACATCAAACCTTTTGTAACTCGACTTTGGCCGACATTTTGGCCATTCATTTATGTAATGAAATATGAAACTTATATTCAAGTTTTTCTTTCTTTTTGTTGTGGACTTCTATATTTGCATGTAAACATGTGGAAGTTCGGAGCTACTTGTGTGGCTATTTGTCATTCTTTGTATGGCCAGGATTTGAAATAGGTTCTAGGATCAAATAGTAGCTGTTCCTTTCAAAACTTTAAGAATTGAATTTTTCTATTTTGAGAATTTTTTTTCTATTGGCTTATCACTCCAATTCACTGTGATGATTAGGATCGTATAACGGGGCGGTCACGTGGTTTTGGATATGTCACATTCTCATCTCCAGAAGATGCACAAGTATCATTCCAAGCGAGAAATATTTGTTTATGAAGGTTTCGTCATATAGTTCCTCATGTTGAATGTCTATTCTAATATTATGACCCTGTGATTTCAACAGAAAGCTTTGGCGGTAGAGCATTCTTTGAATGGGAGGACCCTCGAAATCAAAGTGGCAACCCCAAAGGTTTGTGCATCTTTGTAAAATAGTTCAAAAAAAGCTTGCACTTTCTTTACTATTAATCAATGTTCTTAGCAATATATGGGGTACCCATGATAATTTTGTATCCAATCTGTTTTTGCATCACTCTTTTGTGGGGAAATGTTGACACATTTGTTCTGTTTGTTTCGTTTGGGTAATGATTTGGCAGATTTGTGGATGTGTTTCAGGTTTCTTTCTTGACAAACCTGGATATGTTTTTCCATTCAACCCAATAAAACTCGCATATATTAGGAACATAAAGACATTTGAAAATTTAACCAAGCTTGCAATCCTTTGCAAATTATAGCAATGTTTTAAAATGGGGGATGTGTGTCCCGAGCAGTTGGGGGGCGATGTGGGTGCATCACCTTGATGCTGTCAATAAATATAAAAAAAACCAAAAAATCTCAAGAAATGGGTTAATGCATAGAAAAATATGGAGGTGATTTATGTGATAGTAGGTATTTAATTTGTTCATTAACTAGAATATTACATACCAGCTGTTAGAGACTCTGAATCTGATGATAAAAGATTTTAGAAATAGAAAGTAGAAAGTAGAAACTTGAAACTAACTTTATAGAAGGCATTATAACATTATCATAATTCATAATTTTTTCATTTTTTAAAGCTATCCATGTATTCTCTTATCTCCCTTTTAATATCTTCGATAACTTGTGGGCATGCTCTGCTATTCCCAGTAATACCGACTAGATATTCTTTTTTGTCGGAAAATACCCCCCATATAAATATTCAGAAAGAGTACAAATAATATAATTTCGATCTTTCAAATTTTTGAGTTCTGCGTATTTCCAAGTTGGATCCTTGTTACTCAAAGATTGTGAAGAAGACCTTGCCTCCTAAAAAAAAAAGTGTTTAGTTTAGGAAACAAAAACTTACCGATTGATTGAAATTTGGTTCAATATATTTTTGACCCTTGAAACCCTCGATAGGTCGACGAATCTATACTCAAACGTCTTCAAAACAATGCCCAAGCTAATTCCAATTGGCAACCCAACTAATAAGTAGAGCAAATCAACGATTTTTGTCAAAAACAATTTTCGCCAATTTTTTTTCCCTTTCAATTTGATCTAAAAACAGCCACATTTGTGGCTGTTTTTTTGTGGTTGGGGGCTGGTGGGGGACCAAGACCCTTCCCTCCCAAAAATACCCATGCTTGTGGGCACCATTTTCACCCACGAGCTATGCGGCGCATATGCGCTATGCACTATGAAACATATACGGTAGGATGCGGCAAATATGCGGGCGTATCCCACCAAAGTGCATATGCACCCCTATATGATGCACTTTTGGGGGGCATAGCGCATTATGGGCCGCATATGCAGCGATGCGACAACATTTTAAAACAATGAATTATAGATTGTTTCCTACTCTATAGTTGCAATTGTTATATTCACGAAGTTTTTCTTCAGCTTGACTTGCCTTGTTTGAGAGTATATCCTTGTTACCCAGTGCTTGAAATAATAAAATTCATTCAACTAGACCACCTTTCGCAAGCTAATTATTCAGATTTTTTTTTTTTGAAAAGAAAAGGTGATATTATATTAAAGCATAAGAGTATGATTTACCAAAAAGGCCATAAGATGTGGGTATCATTAGCCGTCATGACGATTGCTCAGTCATGCACTATCAAAAAATTATATCTTAAGTAACAAGTCTCAAGATAAAGCGGGGGAGGGACTAAGTTACAAAGAAGTTTGATGAAGAAAAAGTGGGGGAGGGGAAGGAGTGCATAAAGAAAAGAAATAGAGAGAGAATGAGGGGGGAATTGAGGAATGGGGGAGTATAAGGGAGGAAAGATATAGAGAGAGCATGGAAGCAGAAAAAGAAGGGGTCGGAGTGGGGGGAGATTGAGAGAGCATGGGGAGGAAAGAGATCCAGGAAGAGTTCTTTTTTTTTTTGGTCCTCTAGGTCGGGGGGGGGAGGGGGTTGGGGAAGAGCAAGAGAGTGAATAGGGATGAGAAAGATAACATAGAGAGTGGGTAGAGATGTCGTCAAGAGAAGGGTAAGGAGAGAGAGAGAGAAAGTTTGAGAGGAGAGAAAGAGCATAGAGAGAGCGAGTGTAGATAGAGAGGAGAGTCCCGGAGGGGGGGGGGGGCAGCAGAAGACGAGAAAGAGAGCCAATAAAGCATCGAGAGTTGGGGGAGAGGTGTGGGGTTTTGTGGCCTTTAGAGGCCTAGAGAGCTTGTAAAAATGATAACTTTATAGCGGAATATGCACTTCAATGGGAGTGTGTGCGTTGTCTGACTATGGGTTGGGCGGTTTAAGATATTGGTTATCTCTAAAACCCTTACCCCTGGGCATGTGGCATTATCGATAAGGGTTTACAGTGGGTCATCACTTGTTGAGGTTGGAGAGATGCTTAGGGATGATGTTTGTAGGTCAGGAGATCTGTGTGGTCTCATGTGTGCACTTGTAGGCCTCTAAGGGCAAGGGCCAAAACCTCAACCAACTTTTGTACGGCATATGCATGTGACAAATCGCATTACTAGGAAGCAGCCCTATAGAGGGATACGTGTACATGTGCATAAAGAGCCCCTTTTGCATTGTGGTGACAAGTGCTAGACTTGTTCTTAAACGAGGGGACTGAAATCCATATGTTAGGTTATAATTTTACTGTTTATTCACCAACTTTGACAAGCCAATTATCAACTCCTGCATTGAGATTGTAGGTCATAGGTCTTTGTTGGGTTGGATAAGAGAACAATAGTTGATCATTGTTCTTGGGTTAAGCGGAGTGCCCTTGTTGTCGCTATGTTTGACCCATTAGTACCAGTCTACTTCTATAATAATTTATTTTGATAATATGTGGGGATCAAGGATCCAACCCCACATGTGTGTGCCATCCATGAGTGGGACCTGTGGCCTTGTGGGGCATAATATCTCTAGGGTGGCATGCCCCATTTATTTTATGTACCACTTTTAGTTAAAAGTTTTCTAGTTTAGTTAGTTAGGGAATCTCTTAAAATTAAAATAGATTTCTTTTATATTTAAGTGGAAGTTTTAAAGTAAAAGATTATCTTTGACTTCTTCTAGATTTTGGAAGATCTAGATAATACTAAAAGTAATTATAATTTAAATTTAA
The DNA here is from genome assembly GCF_000471905.2 of Amborella trichopoda. Next base: position 974,366 of record NW_006497421.1, read on the forward strand.
ATAGAAGTTGGACTTAGGCAAATTATAAGGGGATAAAGTTGCTAATTACTACCCAAAGTTATGATGGCTGATTTGTGGGACGGATGGATTATATTTATTCTCTCTCACCCCATAGATTCCTAATATTTTAATGTTCAAGTTGCGTAAATAAGATAAGGCATACTTGGAGAAATCCTTTACCAAGTGAGAGATAATTTTTTTTTCTAGTTAAACCCTACTTGAGCCTTTTTGTAAAAATTATGACATAACCTCTCTCTCTCTCACGCCATAATATATTTTTCTTTCTCACGTGAAGAAAGTATCCCCTCTCTCACATCAAGAAAATATCTCTCTCTCTCTCTCTCTGTCAATTTTAAACCACGAGTCTCCCTTCTCTTGCCTCATAGAGTCACCCCACCCTCAAGAAAGGAAAAAGGGTGGTGGCATTTTGACACCCTAAGTGAAGACGTTGCTGTTTTTGAAGAAGAAGAAAGGTACAACCAACCAAGAGAGAAATAAACCCTCAAGCCTAGCCCTAAATTTGATCCTATAGGGTTCCTACAAGCTGTAAATAGGTTTCTATGCTCTCTAAAAGCCCAAGATTGAAAGGTATTGTCTGAAAAGCTTCCTTATTTAAGAACTTCCAGCAAGGCCTAAAGGATTAAAAATGTGCAATGGCTCAGGGAATCGGTTGTGGGGTGTACCAAGCCCTGTGGGGGTGACTCAGGCATCATCTAGTAAGTCTGCTTCGTTGATTTAATTATTTTTCAGTCGTATTTTATATTTTTTCCTTGAATTTCAAGGAAGATATTTCGTACTCAAAACTATAGTGGAAGATTGATTGTTTCTCCTACATGGTGTTTGTTTTTTTTGCAGTAATAGTAAAGATCCCATGTTGTATTTAGGGTTCTAATTTTGATTTATAACAATGTATAACGGTTTATGTAAGTGGAATTCATGTATATTGAATAAAAAGAATTTTTTTTTTTTTGAATTTACGACCTTGAGTTCCACATAGCCAATCCCTTCAAGAGGGGGCGAAAGAAGACTCATTACAGAGAGAAAACCGAAAGATACATGATTGGTATCCCACATACTGGACTCAACCCGAGAAGTTGGAACCTGGAGCCTTGTAAAAGCAAAAAATAGAACGTCTCAAACTCTCAGAGGTTACAATTGTGCTGCAGTGGGTGTGAGTATGGCTCCATTTTTTGCGTACGTGTCAGCTATCGAGTTTGCCTCCCACCAGGTGTTATGGAAGTTGACTTGAAGTGGCCTGCATAAATGAGCAATATGGACAAAAAGTATGGGGGTGAGTCTCCAAGGGCTGTGTGAGTTGCTAGGTGCCCATAAAATAAGATTTTTGGAGTCTACTTCAACAATAAGATGGTTGCCCCAACAAGTAATGCTCACCACAAGACCCTCCCCCTTTTCCTCACTTGAAAAAAAGGTTGTAACGTCAACATTCTCAAAAAATAAGATGGTTGCCCCAAGTTGGGTTGAATCTTTTGAGGGCTTCAAGGAGTCTTGTTGCTTTGGCCCAACATGAATCACCAAAACCAATGTGAATGGAAAAAGAGTATAGGTTAGATCCTTCCGAGTCTTTGCAAATGCCACCAACACCACATGGGCACGCATGCCCTATGGAGCATCTATCAATGTTGAGCTTTCTGACCCCATGGGGTGGGGAAGCTAAACTTTGGACTGAGATGGTGTTGATTGAAAGTTACCCCTCCAATTGGATTCAGCATTTGTTTTGGAAAAGCCCTTGGGATGCTTGCAATTGTTAGCTCAAAAAATCGTAAGATCTCTGGGTTTTTCTTCAGTTGCACTCTCACTATTCTTGATTTCTCGAAAAAATGTAAGATTTTTTCTCCCCCGATAAGGACCCGAGAGTAGCTTCAATGAAGGCTCTCCAAAGCAAGTGGCCTGCCGAGGTGTGGGTGGATGGGGAGAAGTAGGAAGAAAGGAGGTGTTTGATGGTCCTTGGGTTTATTCATTTCCAATCAAAGTCTCTTAGATGTTTGAGCCAAACATCGGAGGCGAGTTTACAATGGAGGAAAAGATGACAACGAGTTTCTCATTCCTCTCAGCAAAGAGGACATGTGCTTGTGAAGTTGTAACCTCTTCTCTTCTAAGGTAGTGGCGGTTGAAGATGGTTAGCCGTGTGATTTTTTATTTGGTCTTCGGGGGGGTGGGTGTGTGTTTGGGGTGGTTTGGGTAAGTCGGGCTTTATTTTGAGAGGTTTGAGGGTGTGATAAGGCAGGGTCAAGCGCTTTATAGGAGGAGGCAACTAAGAAAACCCCTATATGATCTTTAGCCGATATCACCCTGTGACCAGATCCATTGATAAAGAAAGAGGCTAGGGCCCTACAGAGAGATAATAGGTCCTTCCATCCATGGTGATGAAGGGCACGTTTGAAAGTGGGTGTTCAAGCTTTGCCAATGCTGTTATGTCAAAGTAATGGGCAACAATGGCACTGGGGTTGAGAGCTATTGCATACAGATTTGTCCAAGTTGCCCTAAAGAGTTGGTTGCCTATACAAGTTTGGTTCCAAAGAAGAACTTTTTCTCCTGAATTAAAACCTTATGAAAGGCATGAAAGCTCGTAGTATGCAAAAGCATTTTGTTTCACTGGAAACCAACCTAGTAAGTCATTGCCATAATTCTAAAGGATAAATTTGTGCCATAAAAGGTTTTGGTTGGTGGTGAAGTGGCAGCACCATTCACCAATGAGAGCCCAGTTTATCATCTCAAGGTTACAAATGCTAAGGCCTTCAACCTTTAGAGACTTACAAACTTGATCCATAGGTGTCAAGTGGATTTTATGGTTGGAGATGTCTCCAGCCCACCAATAATTTCTCATCACTTTTTTGAGATGGATGAAGATGCTAGTAGGCATTTTGAAAAGAGAGATAGCGTAGATAGAGAGAGAACGTAGATTGGGATGTTGGAGAGTGTGGGTATGATGAGAGCTACCCTCCAAGAGATACCCCCCTTTCCAAGAGGCAAGCCTTTCTTTGGAAATTTTCAACAATGGGGTCCCAAAAGCCGTTTCTAAGGTTTCCTAAACAGAGAGGGAGGCCAAGATATTTGGCTGCGATTTGGTCATTAGCACAACCCCATGTATTGGTAAGGAACGAAAGACGGTCGTTTGACAGATTGATCCCCATCAGTTTAGATTTGGACATGTTGATTTTCATGCCAAAATCGAGTTCAAAGCATCTTGGAAAAAGCCACAGGTTATCAACTTGTTTGATGATGGCCTTGCAAAATACCAATGTGTCATCTGCGTATTGAAGGTGACAAATCTCATCTCGAACCCTAGAAGGTTTGCAGCCTGAGCAACAAGAGGTCCATAAAGGATCTATCTGTTTTTAACAAGACCACTCTGGTTTTGGTAGATGACTTGGTCCAGGACGGTTCTCAGCCACGTGGTGAGAATTCGGAGATGATTTTGCATGGGGAGTTAAGGAGATTAATAGTTCTTAAGTCTTTGACGTCATCTGTGTTGTGCTTTGATACCACTTGTTGTGCGCGGAAACTCTAAATCCGACAGGTTGATTTTTGTCAAATAAAGTATGAGAAATAAAACAAGAAACACATACCACAAGAACACAAATATTTACGTGTTTCACCCTATAAGGGCTACATCCACAGGCACGACAAATTGAAATCCACTATACCAATGAAAGTTATATCCTAGATTTTGGAACAAACCTCAACAAGAACACAGTCGAGCAAACCCTTTTAAACCTATTCTCCCAAACGGCACCATGCCGATCTCTCATCTCTATTCCATAACTAGACCACTGTCTAGGAAGAGAACAACTTTGAGAGCAAACGAGATTTTATCTCACTAAAAGGGGAAACAACCCAAAATCTCTATGGGAACCGCTTCTCTACAAGAAACCAACCTCACTCTACAGGAGTCTTCAGGAGGCATCATCAATGTTTATCTTCATAGGAAGCTTCTTCTCGCAAAGAGGAAATTGCATCTTATGCACAGGAGCCTCTACCTCCCTCTCTCTCTAGAGGAACCACCATTACCATATGGTGACCCAAATTGGGCACACAAATTCTCTAGACTTTCATCCCATATATATAAGATTAGGAGTCCATACTAAGTAGGAAACTTCCTATTGATGTTATATATACTTCAAAAGACTAAGAGATATATCCATCAAAGAGTCCTAACATTATTGGATTTCTATTTCCTTTAGAGAACTTATCAAATAGCAATCTCAATCCCACATAACAAGGAAATATCTCAATCCCATATAATATGAAAATATCTTAATCCCGCTTAATATGGGAATTCTTGAAGTGGGTGATTTTGGATAGCACCAAATCCAACAATCTGTCGTCTCAATTTTGTATGGGGGATGAGGGCAACAAAGGTGGCTTTCATTTCTTTGCTAATGATGCCTCTGTGGAAGAACTCATTGAAGAAAACAGGGATGTTAGTGCAGAAAGAGTCCCAGTACCTAGAAAAGATGGCAATCGAAAAACCATTAGGGTCTAGTGCCTTGTCTTTGGTAAGGTGGAGATGGCTTGCGGGATTTCCTCCACTTGGAGTGGTCTTTCAAGCCTCTATGTGGAATAGGGGTCCAAGGTGAGAAAGATCAGCGAACTGAGGACAAACGCCATAATGGACCGTGTAGACTTTTTAAGATAAAGGTAATGGCAGAAGCCATTCGCTCTAGGTCCCACAAAAAAACTGCTCCTCAGTGCATCCTTGGTTCTACTTATAATAGAGAAAGCTACATTTAGAGACCCATTCTTGTTTTACTACAAATTTACAGCTTACTGGACATGAATGAATGACAGTAATCTTGAAATGGTGTGGATTACCATGCCTCTTCATATTCTGGTTTATAAGTTTTAAAGGGACAATTTTAATTACGCGAAGAATGTGGGTCTCTTGACATCAGCTTCCATGGTAGTTTATCTGGCATAATGGTATCCTATTGATCGTTGTAGCATTATTTAATCATTTACTTGTTTTTGTTTCCCTTTTTTCTTTATATGTTACTGAGATAAACCTTGCTGGCAGAATTTGTTGTGCCCTTGTTTGAAGTTTCTCTATAAATTTAGTGTTATGGTTCTGGTGCTTTATATGGGGTTGGCTGAAACTGATTTAATAGAAAACATAGAAACAAAACATTGAGAACACTTATATAGGAAACTTAAGTTCTACATTTTTAGTTTATCTTGTTCAATATTTGGTTCCTTGGCATACTGAAAGTTTATTATGAAATTTCTGACCCCTTGCAGGAGGAAATGGTGCCATCAGGAAGAAAAAGTACTCGCATTTTTGTAGCCAGAATACCTCCAAGTGTGACAGATGAGACATTTCACAGGTTTCTATGCATCCTGTGGTCTTTTATTTTTTCATATCTTGTGTGTTGCTGACCCCAAATAATTGGGATAAGGCTTGGATGATGATGATAATCTTGTGCATTGCCATTATGATAGTATACTTATTTATTTTGGGATAATTCAAAATATTGGCAACATAATTCCATGATTCACTAATAACAATATAGTAGGGAAACAATTGTAGGATGCAAAACATAATGAAATGAGTCCAAAATGTCATTCGAGAACTAGACTCTAATGCTTTGGAGGGCTCTGAAAGAAGGAAATTTCCACTGACCAAATCATTCTGTTGGTACTGAAGGAATCACCCTCAATGGTTAAGATACCTGACAATTTACGTGTCATGTCTGAGACCAATTCATGCTGGACCTCAACCACCTTTACGGTGATAACCACTGAGGCTACCATCAACATTGATTTTCTCGGATCCTTTGGAGCAGGATGCGAACTCGTTAAGTAAATAAAATCTGATTCTTTATTGGGAAAACAAAGTAAAATAAAGGTTGATCCATGTTAAAAAATTGTTATGTAGCGGAAGGAATCACGTGTTTGAAATTCATTTCTACATGGTTGTGATATAGCAAAAGAGCTTCACTTACATCAAAAGTGTCTGATCTTTGGTCTTAGTGATGATGAGAGTGGCTAAATTGAAGATGTTACACATATCTTATGTGCAAAAATTTCTGAATTTGTCCATGCTAGTAACGGTCAATAACAGATATCAAGGAAAATATTAAGCTCAAGTCTAAAAATATCAGTAATTGGGAATTCAACTCAAAATTACTGTTGATGGTCTTGGGGTTGAGAATTCCTTCAAATTTGATTACGTTAATTATGTTGCTAGGTGATAATTTTTTCACAATCATCTTTACAATGGAGTGGGGCACTCTCCTGTGCCATACGTCTCATGGTTTTGGCGCCTCTAGCAGGAGAATAACTGATCTTGTTGGCCTCTCCAAGAACGTGTAAAGAAGACACTAACTGATAATTAACAGATCTTCAGTTTTCCCTGTATAGCGTCTGCTGCGACACAATTGCTCTGTGCCTCATCTAATCTTATTTTCTTCCACTTTCCTTCAAAATTTTCTGAATAGTACCACACTATAATATCCTGATATTTCAGGATATTGCAGTATCTAATATAATACTAATCAGGAAAGTTTCTAGACCCTGTTTGATACTCCTGATTCCTATCTTCTAAAATTCAGATAATAGCTTCATATTTGAATTCTAAAAATTTCAGGTCTGATTTGAATTTTTGGTGATTTAGAAAATGCTATCTTGTGGGCTCTGGTTTCTCTATCGATTGAATCTAATGGGATTTGCTATTGTGCCTCCTAATGATCTAAATCCTTAAGCTTTCCCATTTCTCAAGGCTGGGGCTCCATATCCCCCCATTGCCTCTCTCTCTCACATTTATTTTCTCTCTCTAATATTACCTTTCGATATGCAATGCCTTCTGTAGTAAGCACAACTCTCTCTCTCTCTCTCTCGCCCCTCTCTCTTACATGGAAGTTCTCAAATGGTAGCTGTTCCTTCCATCTGCCTGCAACTTCTCCTCTGTCTGCCATTCTGCAAATGTATGGAAAGAGAGAAACACCAATGAATTAGGATTAGAGGAGTGGAAAGAAGGAAAGGGAATTTCTGGTAGAGAATTGTTATGCGATGAATGGGGTTGATTTAGGGAAATTATGGGTTTTAGTGGGATTTTTGGGGTTAAAGAAGTTGGAGAAAGAAGTTGTTGAAGTTATTGGCACAAGGAAATTGCAGGAGATGCATTGTGAAGTGAATGATATTGACAAGGACGAATTGAAGATTGATGGTTTGTCCATGTCCAAATTAAAAATGAAGAAGAAGAAGGGTTTTGAATGGGAAAGTGCTGTGAGTGAGATGGGAGAATTTTGGAGAGCATGTGTCTGCCGTAATTTATGAGGATAAGTTCCACAGTGAAAATTAAACGGCATGAGAGTTATGGGCATGATAGGAAATTTAAGTTGGAACCTTGGGATTGCAACTCATTGAGAGTAAGGGTTTACCTTCTTTGGCTGCTCATTCCCCTCTTGTTTCTTTAGTGTTGTTTTTTCCTCACTTCCTGTCTTTTACCAGAAGTTTTAGAGGCCGAGATATAAGGAAGATTCTTCTTGCTCTAGATTTTGTATTTTATTGTAATTGCAGGAAAATGAGAGAACATAGACCTTTTTTGGAAAGTAGTGATTGCTGATACTCATGCTTGGCTCAGGTAGCATTGCCATGGCACCAAAGTTGTTTGATAGGTCACCTGAGAGAAATTTAGTTTCATAAAAATCTAATATTTTGATGACCAAACAGTAAAAAATATCAAGTCTATAAGAATTCTGAAATACAGATTGATAGTCCAACAAACACATGAAAACATATATTAACTTAATAACTAATTTAAAAAATATGAAATCCAAATATCAAAATTGTGTTATGTCAAACATACCCTTAACTAGAGAATCTCATATTTTTCAATGAAATGCGTAATATTTTTCAATGAAATGTGCAATATTAGACTTGCCTTGGTTGGTAAAACTTTTGTTAGATGACCAATTTTCTGAATGTGATAGAAGCTGGATGGGTTTTGCAAGGTTACTATGTTGTGTATAAGTTCAGAGAGTGTTATATCCATAATTGGATGTGTACTGAGTTGCTAAAACTTGTGTTAGATGTCCAATTTTCTGAATGTGATAGAAGCTGGATGGGTTTTGTGAGGTTCTTTGTTGTATATGAGTTCAGAGAGTGTTATATCCTTAAAATGGATGGTATACTGAGCATTCTCGTAAAAAGTCTGGTTTCCCACAAAATTGCCTATGATAATAGGTGACCAGACATTTCGCTACACAAACCTCTCCAAATGTTGGGAACCTCGTAATCCCTTCATAGACAAGTCTTGAGCAACAACTTCTTTCCCAAGTACACACTCCACAGACATGCATAGAATAAGGGACCCCCTTTAGAATCTCACCTTTTGCCCATTTCAATTAATGCGATTACCTGCCTTTTGCAAGATCCATGTATCTCTGACGCATCTGATGCCCTATGCAAGTGCTGCAGCTTCCAATTCCCTGTTTCCCAGCCTTGACACCATATTTTTTGCAGCCACCTTCAGTTGCCATCTCTTTGGTACTCTTGTAATTGCAATCTTCAGTTCGGCTAATTGAGCAAAAAAAACAGAAAAAAGAAGAAACCTCCAATGCCACTTTTCCCAAAGAGTGACTTTTGGGCTGATCTTATCTTAAAGTTGAGAACAAACCCCAACCCCCAACACCACCCCCCCCACCCCAACAAAAAAAAAAAAAAAAAAAAGCAAAAACAAAGACAAAATCCCCTTGGGGGATTTGTGAACCTCCTGTCACTCTAAGGAAATTGATAGTTCTTACCTACTTTCACTGAGGCCTACATATAGAATAGGACACGAAGTGGATTTGGTAATTGCTTTGTGTGGCCTTAAACAGGCGATCTGTCTCTTCTCGAATAGAGTGACACTGTTTATAGTGAGGATCTGGATTCACCTCAAGTTATGCATCACATGCTCTAGCGTAATTGCAATTCTGACCAAGAATTGGGATGTCAAGATGGAGTAAAAGGCAAGTTCTATGTCACAAGCCTTAAATTTTGCTGCTTGAACTATTTGCCTCATAAAAGTCCCAAGCGTCATTATATTGGCTGTTGTTCCTTGGATTACTGCTTCGGTATTGGTTAAATTCAACAAATCTTATGCTTGGGCAGCACCTTTATGCTACATCTATGCTTTGCGTTCATTGGCTTTGTTATTTATTACACAACTTTCTTTTTGTTTGGTTTTATAGGAATGTAATGTGTATTAGTTGACTGTAAGGAAATTTGATTGGGTATAGGTGATCATTGCAGTTATTTCGCGAAATATGGTCTAATAAAAGATTCCTACATGCCAAAGGTAAATTTGATTTGTCACCCACTTGGTCATTTTCATTTCTGTGATCTTTTTGCATGCATTCAGTTCTTTTAAACTGTTTTTCATTATAAAGTATGTCATTCTTTATGTTCCACTGAATTTCTTCTACTATATTCAAATTGGTTGTTTAACATGAGTCACTACTTCTGCAGAACCTGCCACTTGGCTGAATTTAATGGCATAAAATAGTTAAATTTTATATTACTATCATCTGAGTAATAAAGTCATGGAGTCAGTGATGAGCTGTTTGCAGGAGCTTGGAAGTTGTAAAGGATTGAAGGTTATTGATTTCTCTGAGAACTTAACTGATGTAGATGTTTTCTTGTTGATATTAGTGATTTGGTGTAGTACAGTGCAGTTTCTCTATGTTATTGCTCATGATTTTTATTTTTTATATGATGAGATCTCAATTATGTGTGTCTGGAAACCTGCTTCATTGCATACTATTGAAAAATGTTTGTCAATCTAGCATAATGGACCATTCACCCAGATACTTCTGCACTAGGAAAATGCAAAATACTTTTGAGGTGTTTGGAAAATGTTCTAAAAGTTCTAATTTTGTGTTAATATTGTTGTTTCCTAGAGTTAATAATTGGTAGGGTAGTTTATCAAACTACCCATAAGAGATGAAACAATTTAGCAATTTAACGCTTTACCCATACTTTTGATTTAATTTCAAAACACCCATAAAAAACACCTGGTCTTGAGTTGGAATAGTTTCCAACGGGTAAAATATTACGTATTTAATCTCTTATGGGTATTTTGATAAATTTACTGAATTAGTATAATGTAAGAGAGATCACAAATGGCAGAATTAAAAGGTTGAGTCCCCAGGTGCCATCCGGTTGATTAGCTTCAAAAGAAAAAAAAGAAAAGCCTAGGTGGCATGTTGTACCTTAGCCGTGTAATGTACCCATGTCGTTCCATAAAACCGCTGTATCCTCACTCAGTACATAAATGACATTCAAAATGCAAAGCATTTGAAAATAAATGTCTGCGACAAACTAAGATCTCTTGAATTCCCAGGTAGCTGGGACCCCGTATATACCTTATCCGTGTTTATATATGGAAAAAATACACCCATATCATTCTATCAATCACTGTATACTCCCTCAGTACATAAATGACATTCAAAATACAAAACATTTGACAATTAGCATCTGCAACATAATAAGATCTCTTCAATCTCCTGATAGGTGGGACCCCTTCTAAGCAATTTGATGAATGAATCTGTCAAGAATATGAGGTCCTTCAGTACCCTTTGCCAAAATACATACCTAGTCAATGCAAAATTCACTCGGGCCAGTGTAGAATCCTTAATGCAAAGACATGCTGTATGGCACCTTAGGCTCATTTCATTTGCATTCCTTATAACATTGTCAAAACCCTGCAGGCCTTCGTTCCTTCTTACAACTCTATCAACTTGGTTTCATTGGGCTTCACGGCTATGTCGATTGTGGAATGCTTTCTTGACTTGTTGAGTGGTGATGAAGCATGTATTAAGGAGGGGATACTGTAAACAAATAAAATAAAACAATACTTTGAGTACTTTCTTGACTCTTTCCTGGTTGCATGAACATACCATCCTAAAGGGTACATACTATGGAGACGGTTTCCATGCCTAATTGTGATAAATTTAGGATATCTGTAAAGAAAGATGGGAGGATCTCTAGTGGATTATGATCCAGATTTAGCTAAGTTCATGATGAGAGAGATTTGATGTTATCCTAGCCCTTGGCCTTGTTCTTAAGGATTTCTTTGGTTGGGACTCTGATTTTTTACTTGGTTTGTGGAGGGATCGTAAAATGCTCGTAATCATCTAGGAATTCCCTCATGCTATATGACTCCACACATAAGGAGGCATTCTGAATGTAAATTTTTGTGGATGCTTCTTTGATAACCCGTCGATCAAGGGTATGGAGCAAGATCAGAGGTGGTCCTAGAACATTGCAAATGGTGCTCTCGAGCCTTCTGCAAGTGGGGATACCAGACATGCCCCAGCCAAGGCACTCATGATTAGGTTATGGAGTGTGCAGCCAGTTCTTATTGGGGTGTGACAACCTGATAGAGTAATTATTGTAACATTATTAGATGGTCTTGGTGGATGATGCCTTATTACTCTTGGGCCTTGGCGAATCATGGATAGAAGAATCTTTAACATTGTTTCACCCTTGGGCCCTGATGTTTCACCATGTCATTAGTTCTTCTGATCGTGAAGCCAGCTTCTTAGTGGGCATGTGGGAAGCAAAACCTCGCTCATTTTGGGGGGAGATCTTGTTTTTTTCCCCTCATTCTTAAATGGTCATCTTGTTGGTTTTATTTGTTGTTAAAAACATCGGACTAGTGGGTCAAACCAGTCACCCACTGGTTCTGTGTTGGATCAGCCACATTGCGCAGCATAAAATGAAGGAAATAACAGTTGAAGTTGATAAAAAAGAATGATTCAAAAATTTCAAATAAAAAAGATATTCAAGCATGTTTTTTTTTTTTTGGTTGAGAATGTTAACTTTGTGTTGATAGGGAGAAAAGTACATTCGAAAAACGAAAAAGGCCCAAGTAAGCAGGGGCTAAAAAAAGGAACCTCAAGGGTTCCAAAAAAATCATTCTCTCAGCAAGATAATGCAGCAGAACGAAACATGTACAGAGGGATAGGAGAGATAGAAAGAAGGGTAGCAGGGATCACAGGCGAGGAGCTACCGAGTTGGGGGTCGAGGCCTCCTCTTTGGCACAAGAATCAGCTGCGAAGTTAGCTTCTCTTTGGGTATGGCTCCAGGTGATCTGATAGCCTGAGCAGCGAAAGAAAATTTTGTCAAAGAGGTGTTGTAGTCTCCAGGGGCAGGGGGATGCTCCTGAGGCCAATCTATCACGTTTCGGTTGTCCCCTTCTATTAAGAAAGGGGGAGGAGAGCTCTGGCCTCAGCTGCTGTCGAGTCCAAAATCTCGATATGGTAGGAGTAAGAAAGGATAATGGTACTCTCCGAGTTGCGAAATAAACCGCCTCACTCCTGACAGTCCCGGGTTGCCCAAAGAGCATTGATCAAAATTTAGTTTGATTTGGTCTATGCTGGGAAGCCGCCAGAAAGAGGATTTAGAAAACTTAGTGGGGCAGAACACGAGGAGAGACTGCCAGCTCTGATGGAATGCCAAGGAAGAAATGGGGTGGAAGAGTTTGCTGTTGCTGGCCCAACATACTCGAGCATGTTTATCAAGAATAAATGATATTTTATCAAATACAAAAATAAAAACAGATTTATTATCAAAAACCAAAATTTGATGACACCCACCAAAAGATTGATTTGGGAGGGATGGATTTAGCTGAGTTAAAGAGAGAGAAAAGGATTGATTCGGAGAGGGAGGGAGGGAGGGAGGGAGAGAGTATAACTGAGACATGATATAGCATCAACATTATTTACATAGATAATAGATCTTTCAACTTGCTTTAGGAGTCTTGTTTGAAAATATGAAAAGATAAACATTCTTTTCATTTACAAATTTATCCTGTGGGTTCACAAGTTTGGTCCTTTCATTTCAATGATGATAACTATGGAAAAAGTAGGACATTGGGGTGGATTAGTCATTATGTGTTCTGCATGACTCATTTCTGATCTATTACTAGCATATCTGAATGTAATGGAAGAAATCAAGATCTATTAGAGAGTTGGGGTAATTTAGTTGGATATCTTTATGACTTTATGTGTCTCTACTTGAATATTGATGCCACACCTTAAACTGAAATCATAGATTTGTAGTTTTTGTGTTCTATTGGTAGTTCTGAAATTTGAGAACTATGCATCCAGGATCCATTGTCAAGGCAGCATAGAGGAATTGGATTTGTTACTTTCGAGAATCCAGGTATGGTACGGACTCCTTTTGAGAGGCTTCTAGATGCATCACTAAGTGATCCTGTACAATTGGTTTAACTTAACGGTTAATGGATTTGGTAATGAATCAATAATTTATAAAGGTAATAACCAGTTCCTATCTTGTCCTAAACAGAGTCAGTTGATAAACTTATGTCAGAAACTCATGAACTCGAAGGCTCCACCATAGCTGTTGACCGAGCAACTCCGAAGGTTTGTGTTTATCATACTGAGTCATGCATGTTGGATTTTGTTAGGGCACATGTGTCAATATAAAACAATAGCCACAATCCCTTTATTATTATTTCCATGGTGTGCGATGTTTTTCTCCACATCATCAACTCGGGTTGTGTTTCAGGATGACACTAGAGCATATCGAATGTCAAATCATCATCTAAGGACACCCCATTTTCTTGCAATGCCACAAATGGGTGGATATACTCCTGTTGTTAAAGATTTAGCAGCATTAGGGCCCATCCATCAACCGAACCAGATAGTTCTACCTAGCACGTTTCCAGCCCAAGAAGTCCCCTTAACAGGGCAGATTATAGTTGCAGGTGATACCAGTTCATCAGGACTAGGTAATGGACAGGTTACTGTCCAGGTTCCTCGACAAGTGGAAAAGAAAATGTTTGTTGGTCGCATTCCTATGGAAACGACACCTGAAGATCTGCAGGCATACTTCAGCCAGTTTGGTTATGTTACAGATGTGTATCTCCCAAAGGTTATCTTTTACCACCTTTTCCTGGGATCTTTTTCTATATTCCTATTTGTATGCATTATATAATTGGTTCGTCGTGGTATACAGGACGCAAAGAAGATATCTCACAGGGGATTTGGCTTCGTCACATTTGCAGATGAAGCGGCAGCTGCACGTGTAACCCGTACGAGACACTTTATTCATGGCCGTGAGGTACAGTAGTGGTCTTTTACTTCAGAACTGTAAATAGGTTTGATCAAATATATGATTGCCTTATAGATGAACTGAAGTCGCTTGGCAATGCAAGTGCATTTAAGTTTCTTGAATGTTGATGATGAATTGACGAACTGAAAAATATTTTTTCTACTGCTTCAGATTTTAGGATTTGAGTTGTCCAGAAATGTGTCTTTGGATGTTTATGTATGACAATCTATGGATGCTTTATGTTCTCATTTCTGTTTAGAGAAGCGGTGCAGCAATTTAGAATTTTATAGTTTGTTTAGGTCTTTCTCTTTAATTTGAAAAGTGGAGGCCGAGGCTAGGATCGTATAGCTTGTGGATTATTTTTCGAAGTCTTGACTTTGCCGGTGCTATCATAGATGGATATCCAAAAAAATAAAAAAGAATTCCTGTCATTGAATGGAAGCAATACTCTATGATATGCAAAAGCCTTGACTTACATTTGGAGAATTTGTAGTTTGCTTTGTCTCTAAATCTACAATCTTTTTCTCATACTGAAGCGCTGCACATTTTGTTGGGGCAGATTGCCATTGAATCTGCAACTCCTTCAGATCGAGTCCCTTCATCGCTGGGGAATGACAGTGACCTGCCTTCTGAGATGGTTGGTGTTGCAACTGAAAATGGTTCAGTGGCTCACTCTGCTCCACCTGCTAAATGGGGAAAGAAGCTTTTTGTCGGGCGCATCCCTATCGAAGCAAATGCTGTGGATGTACGGGTGCACTTCAGTCAATATGGACCTGTCTTAGATGTGTATTTGCCCAAGGTAAAGTTATTACTTGTTTGCTGTTTTGTTTGAGTGCTGTACTATGGGTATGGGGATCCAAAATCAGAATCACAGTTACGAGGCAAATTGCCCGATAGCCCTAGTCTGGCGCTATAATTTAATGCACCATCTTTTTGTCTATGGCATATTACCTTTAACAATGTTTGATTTCCTTTCTCTGCAGGATGACAAAAAATTGTCACATAGAGGATTTGGTTTTGTCACATTTGCTGATGAAACTTCAGCTGAATATGCTTGTCAAAGAGAACATAGAATTTTAGGTCAAAAGGTATGTCATTCATGAAATTATCCATACTTTTACTGTTTATGATATCAAATGACGCATGATTTCCTTTCATGACAGAATTTTAGAGGCCAGGACTTGTTTACTGCATGGCTTATAACAGAAAACAAATTTCCATTGCTATGATTTTGGCTTGTCAGCATCAATGTTGAGCTCTTTTCTTCTTCTTCGTCTTCTTTTTCTTCTTTTTCTTTTCCTAGTTTTTTCTATTCAATTGTTTCTCTTGACTAGTTGTTGCCAGTGGTGCGTACTGCCGATTGTGATATATTTAATTTAAGTATGGAGACTTACATGGATGATGGAACCACTGGCTGCTTTTCTTACTTGATGTCAGCCCAACATCAACCCATGAACCTCTTTTAACCTCTATAGGAATATTACCTACAGAAAGCCCAAAACTTTTCCCTTGATGTCCTGGGTTGGTAGTATGGTAATTCAAGTAACATCCACCATTCACCCTGACGGATGGTTGGGGTCTTGATGATTAACTGTACCAGGGTGCATACCCTGTAGGTCCAACCACTGTTAATCATCCATCAGTGGGAATACATGGTGGGTGTAAGCCTCTGAGTAACATATGCCAGCATCCGTTGGACCATACCTTCTCTTACATTTTATTGCTGTAAGTCTTCATTTTTTTTGTCCATGCACTTGTCACAGATTGTACTGGACCGAGCTGCCCCTATAGAGGATACACAAACGGGCATGCACCCATCTTCGTCTGTTGCAGTGGAACAGCCATCGGATGGGTCAGCTCAAACAATTGTCGTAGATGATCGCTTCAAAAGTTTCGCTAATCAAGACGCCTACAACATGATGGTGAGATCCTGTTCTAATTGAGAAACTTCATATTGGAGAAACTTCATATTGGAAAACTCTGCTATTTATTTAGCAATTTAATATAAATGCAATAAACTATAATTCAGAAATCTTATCTGGTTTTAAACTACAACTCAGAAATCTTATCTGATTTTCTTTGTAAGATTGAAATAATTATCTGTTTTGAACTTCGGAAAAATCTAATTTACATAAGGGAAAGCATATAATAAGACTATTTATCTTTGTACAATAAGGTAACAATTACCTTTAGCCATCAGATGTGTAATTTGATGGCTGGGATTGTGGCATTGACTTTACTCAAAGTCCGAGGAAATTTTTCTCCAACTTGGCTCCAAGAAACAATACACCCCCTGATGCTCAATTTCACATCTGAAGCCTAGGGGTGATAGTGACATTTTTGTCCCAAAGGTAATTGATTATACAGCATACAATGCCTTCGTGTATTCAATCTAACTCAAAACTAGTACTCAGGAATAAGTTTCCCTTTTAGAACATTGTGGAAGAATATGTAACTTAGTTTCATGGGTTTTGACTATCTATAGTACATATATTAAGCGGCAGTTAGAGGGTGGACATGAGTCGCAAGAATAGAAGGGGACCCTTTTTGGAGAGAGAATGTAGGGCATATGCCCTATAAATAGAGGGAGTTCAAGCCACCTTTATGGGTTATTTTCCTATTTTTAAATAAAGTGAATCCTATCTTTTAAGTGTAGATAGAGAGAAATGACGGGAAGAGTTGTGGATAGAGAAATTCTATGACTTTGAAAGGAATTTAGGATACATTTGAAAATGATGAGAAAGAGATATGGATAGATAAAATTTATTGAAATTGAGAGATTTTAGGAGAATTTTTCTTTAATATGGTCATTTTAATAAGACATATTACATAAATAGAATATAAAAAATGTGCATTTTCTCAAAAAAAAATGTGCATTTTCTCATGTATCAAATTGGAAGGTTTTAGGAGACTTTCTTTACAAGATAGTTATTAAATAGGGCATATTACATGAATAGATTTAAAAAGTATTATAAGTGATTTAATAATTCATTTATTATAATAATTTCATTGTACATAATTTTATTAATCATATATATACTAATTATATGAGGTTTGTATAAGGTGCCAACCTTATACGATACAAGCAAGGCGCAACTCGAAATATTTCCGGAAGATGTAGTTTTGGTATTGGATACCTTACGATGACTTGAAATCCATGTTCAACCCTAATTATGAAATTTAAAATTCCAAAATCGGTGTAGATCAAGCAAATCTACAAACACTTAAAAATCTGAAAAAATAGACGATCCATATAACTTGATATAAGATGCACTATTTTTGGGACTTGAAGTTCTTTTTTCTTTTTTCTTTATATCCATATATCTTGAGGTCGAGATGATCAATTGGAAATTTTGTTTTTTTTGTTTTTTGAGAGTCATCAATTGGAATGTTTTCCAACTTCAAAACACTCTTTTCTACTGGATTCTTGAGTTGCACCTTACTTCTAGAATATAAGGTTGCAATCTTACATAAAAATTTTCCATTGTGTGCCATGTTATTACTTTCCGGAAAAATAAATTGTATGTTTCCTCAACAAATTTCAATCTTTGAGGATTTTTATTTTGATCCTACTTTTTAGAGGTAAGCACAGTAGGCAAAGGTTTCTTTTCCTGATGTTAGAAAAGATAGAAGGTGAAGTGGAATTTGTTTCATTCATTTAGGGGTAAAACTTCTGGAGAGAGAGAGAGAGAGAGAGAGAGAGAGAGAGAGAGAGAGAGAGAGAGAGAGAGAGAGTAGTAGTACGTAGTAGTACTAGTACGTACTACGTACTACTACTACTACGTTACTTACTTACTTACGTTACTTACTTACTTTACTTTACGTTTCGTTTACG